>JAQGBS010001117.1:0-17104 GCA_034698545.1 Acrobeloides obliquus | reverse complement strand
ATAGATCTCGAAACTTTTCTTTCTATTAGCCGCCCGTTCTAGCAGTTTCTGCATGCCCATGCAGCGAACTAACAAACTCCGTTGAGCTTTTGGCTCTAGGGGTGTTGCACCAGTTGAGCATTCCTTGTTAGTAATAGGGTGATGTACAGATTGGTTTTACGTTTTACTTGTATATTCTTTAGCCTACACATGTAATTCATGCCCGAAAACTTTGGCCGTACAGTCTGGCTCTAAAAATATATCCCAATATCCAGGTGTCAATCAATGGAATTGTTCTGATGTGGTTCTTCGGTGTGCTAATTCAATTGGAGGTTCTGTTACACTCAAAGTATGATAATAAGCTTTGTCACTAGTGTACAGGGGACTTGTGGGATTCTTTAGGCTTCATGCTTACACAAAATCTGGGTATACAGTAGCGGAAAAAGTCTTTTCCTCTAATGAAACAAAAACAAAAGTTGGCACAGACTTATTGTCGCTTGAAACAGACGTGCACTATATACCAGCCTAAAGATTAAAAACCGTTCAATTTAGTTCTATGAGAATGGCACTCAAGTGACATCGGTTCACGGAAATGGGACAGTTTATGAAGCAGTAAATTGTAGTACTGAAAACTACCAATGGGTTTATATCAACGGTAAGGGCATCAAAGTTAACGCCGTGTCATGCAGTAACCCATAAAATATTGTTGTCACAACTTTTTCAGTGATTGGAAATCCTTTTTTTGCTTATTTAAATTTTCTCTGCTTTCTAATCAAAAATATTTTTAACAGAAATATTTAAATAAATTTATTATAAGTTAAGATCCTGTAACGCTAAATTTCGCATTCTTAATATCAACATTTATAGTTAAACCTTCTTTCCCGTTTAGACGATATGGGAATTTTTGAGACTCATCGTAAATAGTATGATAATCTTTTAAAGTTTCTTCAAGCATACTAGCATAATCGTCAAAAAGTATATCATCATCAAGCAAGAAATCTAAAAATTAAATTAGTTTTATAGTGTTTTAGGCAGAAAAGCAGAAAGCTAGGCAGGCAAGTAGGCAGACAAGCAAGTAGGTAGGTAGGCAGGCAGGCAAACAGGCAGGCATGCAGACAGGCCTAAACCGAAGCCTAAGGCTAAGCTTAAGCCTGTTAATGCCGAGCGCGTTAGCCACTCGGCCATGGAGAAAACTCCCTAACCGCATGATAGGTATTTGTATTGAAGCGCTCGGGAAGCTAAGTCGATTGGCGACATTTTTTTAAATTTGGACTCTTGCCAGCACGTTATCGGCATTCTGGTGCGCCGTGAAGCCTCAGACTAGGGCTAGCCCGACAGGTAGATCTGTAAGTTGAGAATCTTACCTTTAAATTGCAATGTATAAAACATATTCTTCGGATTAACATGATCCATAAACATTTGAATAATTTTTGAGCCAATTTCTGGCTTGAAAGAGTATCTACTCACTAAAATATCCACATTTTGTCCAGTCATGCCACTATTTCCAATAAATTTTAAAATTCTCTCTTCAAATTCATTGTAATCAAGTGCAGGATCGGTTGCATGACGATAAATATCAAAGTTGAGAATTTCGTAAGTTTTCTTAAAGTTCGATGGACAATAAAAATCTAAAGTCGACGTGCCATTGTTATAGTGACAAATGTTGAATTTTATAACAACTTCTCTTGGAATGATAAAAAATTTTAAAATTGTATGCATTAAGCTTACGCTCTAAAAAGGAAAGGGTTTGATCATAAAGGTTTATGAGGAAAGGTGGGGGGAGGGGGTCGACTCTTCATCCTCTACTCATCCAAAAATTGTAAAGGATTTGTGGGATAGAGTACTAAGCAAATATTTCACTTTTCCGTATCACATTTAAAAATTTATTTTGAAAAATTCTACCCTCCATCTTTCCTCATCCGACCAATGATCTTCTATTTCACCCCAGTAAAAATTGAATATAACCATTTTAAATTCAAGTTTTATTTGTTTAGATTTAATAATTTCCATAAATTCTTCCACTTCTTTTTTATTCCTCATATAAAATTCAATTTCTTCAAAAATACTAATCTCGAAAAACTTTGATGGCAATGATTTCAGGCATAGAGTCTCAAAGTTTTGATTCAATACGTTCCAACGAAATCTTCCAAAAGCTGGTGAATAAACTACTTTTTTGAATCTTTGTACGGGTAAAAATGGATAGTTTGCTAGAATGTTAAAATTCCATTGTTTGGACACCAAAAGGCCTTTTTCGATATCTTTTCGCTCGAGGAAAAGAAACATATCAAATAAAATATCGCCATGGATTTGGATATTTGTTGAATTGGCTCGATGTTTAGAGCTCTTGGGATCCGTTTCCTGATTGCTATATGGAATTGAATCAACTTCCATTCTAAGCAAAATCTAAACATTTTTTATACAAGATGCCCCAAAATGACACTTTTCTGATTTTTGGGCGATTTTTCAAATTTTCACTAAAATAACCTTATAGAAGTTTTTCTATGCGAGAAATCGATTGCGCGCATTGCCGAAGCCTGAAAATGCTTTCTTGGCCATGTATTAACCTATTTTTGCTTCAAACACACATTTCATCCCTGAAGCAAGGTCGGAGAAGCGTTTTCAAGGTCCGACAATGCGCGCAAACGATTTCTTGCATAGAAAAATCCCCCATAGGGTTAATATTAAAAAAATGAAAAAATCGCTCAAAAGTGCTTTTTTTGGGGGGACACCTCGTAAAGAAATTTTTATTATAAAATAAGGTATAGTCCGTCTCACCCAAGTAAACTAAAAAGTTTGGTCAAACAGTTTGTGTGTTGCAACGTTCTAACCGTCCGATCTGGCAAGTTAAGCAACGTTGGACGCGCGGGTTCGATTCCACTTGGAGTTGAAATTCGAAAAAACGCGAATTTCAAATTTTTTTTGACACTACGTTGCTTAACTTGCCAAATCGGACGGTTAGCTCGTTGCAAAACACGAAATGTTTGATCACACACGTGTATAAACCTCCCCCAAACCCCACCCAAATAGGGTGGGGTTTGATCAAACTTTTTAATTTACATGAATGAAACGGACTATTCAAGTCATTTAATAAATTAACTTGAAATTTTATCGATTGCCGGCAAAATACTCATCGTTGCCTTTTATCAATAGTCTTCGCTCATTTCGTGGGAACCACAAAGACATTTCATAATATGGGTGTTGATCATTATTCCTATGACTCACCAAAATGTCAAAAACAAAATATAAATATTGGGTTGTATCATAAGGTTTGAAAAAAATGAAGAAAATGGAAGTCGGTAAATGGCTTTACTATGCGGATATGGGTGCTTAAAAAACTATTTCAACAAATTTTAATGGTTTCAAACAGCCGAGTTATTTTTATTTTACGTATAAGACTTGAAATTTAAATTTCATATTTTAGTAAAAATCTTTTTTAGGCTCTAGGAACTTCCACAACGGTCGATTTTCCCGTGAAAATCGTTTTGGAAGTTTCGCTTTTTTTCGTTGTGAAAATTTCGTTGTGGAAGTTCCTTAGTGGAAGTTCCACATATCGTTTTGAACCCCGTTGTGAAAGTTCCGTTGTGGAAGTTCCTAGAGCCCTTTTTTAGGAAGAAAATTAAAAAATCTTCTGTATGACAAGAACTTTTTTATTATAATAGAGCAAATTTTTTAACTAAGAAAATATTTTTTAATTAAAATTTATTAAAGAAATAAATATGAAAAAATAAATAAAATGTGGCTCTATTGCAGTTTAGGAATCCAATCAACTTTTAGGGGTCCAAGTAATAGTTTAAGGGTCCGATCAAATTTTGTGTATATTGTAGGCTTAGGCCTAGACTTATGCCTAGACTTAGGCTTAGGTCTAGGCTTAGGCTTAGGCTTAGGCCTAGATTTAGGCTTAGGCCTAGGCTTAGACTGCCTAATCCTAGACTTAGGCTAAGTCTAAGCCTAAGTCAGAAACTTAAGCTTAGCTTCGTTCAAGATCGGTCTTGAACGATGATTGTTCGTGGAACCAATTCTTTTTTGGGTCACTTGAGCGGGTGCATTCTATTATGACCTAAAGTCAAGTCTTACCGTTTTATGGTTAATTTCTATCTGTGTAGTTTATATTAATTTTTTAAATATAATATTACATTTTACAAACATTGGACCCTTAAAAGTTGTTCGGATCCTTAAACTATTATTTGGACCCTTAAACTATTAATTGGATCCCTAAAAATTGAAAGGATCCCTAAACTACAATAGAGCCTAAAATGTTACAAATTCCTATGGCTATTTTCCTTTAAAAACAGGTGTCCGTTTTTCTGAAAATGCTTTCAAAGCTTCAACTCGATCTTCTGTTGGAATGACCTAAATTTGCCATTTTTTATTGACAACGAAAAAATAGGGCTAGACAAATTTTGCCTACTCTTAATTCAATTTTTACCACAAAAAACAATAGCAGTTATAGTAATGGGAATTTTGTTTTCCCATTAACACGATGTATACTCCGTTTCCCACCGAACGAAAAACAATTGACGCGAATTTCGTTGGTCGATGATCGCCAGACTGTCCGATCTGGCAAGTTAAGCAACTTTGGTTTGATCCCACTCAGAATATATTCTTTTTATCCAAAACAGTGTCCAAAACGGATAAAAAGTTTTGCTTAGGGATATTTTTATGCGAGGAACACGAATCCGTCGTATTTTTATGAAAAAACAAATTGTAAGTTTTAGTTTAAAATCACATAAAATAGGTCAAAATCGAATCAAGCGGGCCTAACGTTTCTTAACTTGTCAGGGTGGTCTGGCAATCATCTACTAACAAAATTCACACTAACTTTTTTTGGTCGGTGGGAAACGGAGCATATTAACATCATTGCTAGATTTGTGTGCAAAATTTTACTTGAGCATAACACTGTTGCTCAATTGTTAAACCACTGTTGATATCCATTTGAGCACCTTGATCAATAGCTATTTTTGCCATGCGGACTGCGATTGGACCCTAAATTATCAAATTTTTAGTAAATTTATGAATTTCTTACCGTTTTCAAAATCTCTTTGGCGATTTCCATTCCTTTCGAAAAAGCATCTTTTTCTAAGGCATGTGAAACGAGACCAATTTCGGCAGCGTCTTTACCCGTTATCATACGACCCGTAAAAATGAGTTCCTTGGCTAAGGAGAGGCCAACTGCGCGAGATAACCATTGTGTACCACCTAAAATTTTTCACTTTTTTGTTAAAAAATTATAATTTACCAGCACCAGGGATGATTCCAAGCTTGGCTTCTACAAGTCCAAGTTTTGCTTCATTGGCTGAAAATGATGAAATTTTAAAAAGTTCAAAAAAATTGAAACAGTAGAATCGATTCCAAGGACGTAGCTAGAGGGGGACACTGAGGTTCGGTGCCCCCCCCCCATTCGGACCAAAGACCCGAAAAAATCCTAATCATAAGGGTAATACAGTCAAATCTCTGTTTAGTTACACCCCCCCCCCCAAATTTCGTTTAGTCACCCCTTCCCTCGAAGGGTTGTGAACGAAGGTTTGACTGTATCTTATATTTTTTGAGAAAAAATCAGTTAGTCCTTTTTTGGGAAAGTGCCCCCCAAGCTACGTCCTTGATCGACCCTCATCGATTTGAGTGTATAGTGTTTGCCATTTACCATGGATATTTTTTTCTTGGCGGTAAATGTTCTATGGGGTTAATTTTTTTTGAAATTTCTCACTTGCAACCCTTATATCGCATGCCAGAGCCAGCTCTAGTCCTCCTCCTAATGCATACCCTTCAATTGCTGCAATTGTTGGGAATGGTAATTTTGCAACTTCATGTGTAACGTATTTAGGATGAGTGTCGGAATTTAAAAAATCATCAACTGAGAAATTTAACCTTTCTTTGAGATCAGCACCTGAAAAATTAAAACCTTGTCATAATGGAATATTCGAAATATTAGGACGCTAATAGATAGAACTTTTTATGTTTTATCTATTAGCGAAAAAAATTTTCAAAAATTTTAAAGTTTAGGTCGTTCCGACGAGTTTCGGAATTTCGTGTCGGAACGAATTAGTGCCAGCCCTAAAGAAGCTGAGATCTGAAGAAAAAATCGTCCCGTTCTTGTCTTCCCTTTTTTGTGTAAATGAGACCCCCCTTTAAGTTGGTCGAGGGCAACCGCACTTCCATGCTAGTCTCTACTACTTGTTTATAATATCTTACCGCTAGAAAAAACTCCAGGAACATCACTTTTTAGAATTAAAACTCGAACTTCTTTATCAAATTTTAAGTCATGCAAGATTTTTCTGAACTGAAAAATAATATTTAAAAAAATTTTTAATAGGAAAAAATTACAGTTTTAACCATTATCGCTGAAAATGCATTCTTCTTTTCGGGTAAATCCATTCGAAGTAAAGCAATACCTTTAAAAATTAGAATTCGTAAAGTTAAAAAAAAGGATGAAAACCTTTGTTTTCATTTTCAAGTTTTTCCAATTTTACTGGAAGCTTTGAACTGGCACTGCATAATCGTATTGAAATTTCAGAAGGTCTAATATGGCTAAATAAAAGTGGATTTACAAGCTTTAACATTTTATTATAATTTTATAAATTATATTATTTGAATGAAAAAATATTGTTGTTATCAAATATGAATATTCGTTTTAATGAATGAAAATTTTAAACTGTTTTCTTATGTTTCTTGAAGTCTTTGAATAGTATGACCTTTTTGGCATATTTTTTATACTACAGATGTTCCAAAAAGTGGAACTTTTGTGATTTTTCACGAAAATTTCATGAATTTTGGACCCGAAAATTTTTTGTAGAAATGACCCCTATAGGGGTAAATTGATGCGGGGAATAGATTGCGCGCACTCCTGAAGCGTGAAAACGCTTTCTTGACCCTGATTCAGGGTAGTTTATTGATGCGAAAATGAAAAAATTCGCATTTTGACCAGATACCCGACTAGCTAAGGGTTTTCTACGCGAGAAATCGATTACATGTGTTTTCGATTTCTCGCATAGAAAAACCCCCTATAGGTTTATTTTGGTGAAAATTAAAAAATATGAAAAAATCGCAAAAATCTCATTTTTTAAAATTGCTTCACCATGTTTTTTACTTTTTGCAGATATTATTTATTCTATAAATCATCAAAAAAATCCGAATTAAAACTCTCTAGATTATACTCGTTTTTATAAAAAGGTCAGACATCAAATGTGCACGAAAAAATAGAAGTCTTTTGTGTATGCCCACAAAATCATGTGTGCATAAAATCAGTAATTGTAAAATTGTAGTGTGGTTTGTAGTATAACTATGAACGTTTTTGGACAAATAGAGAATGGAGAAACTATTTTGATATTAAAACAATGACTGCTTTGAGTAAATTTTTCCGCCAAAATTTGGGACTTGAATTATTGACGGCTAATTGTCATGAGTATGGCCATGTTTGGAATCCCAATTGTCGTGCCGCAGTTTTCGATGCATGCAAAGATGGTTTCCCGTTTTGTCTAAAAACGTATGCCGCATATTATTTGGTAATTAATTAAACTAGACAAAAGTTGGCTTCCGGCAGGTTTTTTGATATTGTAGTTGAATTTTGAAAATGGGTATTTGGAAAAATTTTCCGGTGCGGGTACTGTAGTCCATTATTGTAAAATATAACTTTTAGGCGAAAAATGGCTTTTTGCCAGAAAAATTGCATTTTGGGTTTAAAAAAGACTAAAAAATAGTATTTTTAGCAAAAAAACATTTTTTACGATACGTGCTCGGAAAAAGTACCTTGGTGCCCTAAGGGGTTAAATTTTCAATTTTCTAGGAATGAGGGTGTCTCCCTTGACTAGTTCACTGAATCACTTGTCTAGTTGTCTGTTTTCCGAAGCCTATATTTTACATTATAAAAGAGAAGAATAGTATTATAGGCTTTTCCATTTAGATAAGTTCACTATTCCGAAAGAAAGATCCTAAAAAAATTGATTACAAGCAACTTGTAAAGGATGTCTTAAGATCATCTATGTTTCTCACAATGAATATGTTCTGGTTCTTGTTTCTAATGTGCCGAATGAGGTATATCGCCATATATTCTTTTATTTTTATTAGAAAAACCGGTTGACTCGGAAAAAAGTTGTCATATTTTGTATATATTCGGAAAGTTGATGAAAAATGGGGAATTTTTTGTTTTTACAGTAAATTCCGATTTGCTATGTCTTCGAGATAAATGCGAGTGAAGTTTTGTCTGTGTATTACAACGAAAATATGTACATCTATTTAAATAGCGCTTTAACCATTCGGCCATATGGATAGGGTATGAACCCCCTTATTTTTCCGCCATATGACAACGCCGAGATGCACCAAAAAAACTATACAAGGATCACTAATCAAATTAAAGGGAGTGTCACACTACAAAATTAAATTTTTATGTTTTCATCAATCGTTTCAATAAAAAACTTTGCCATTGAATGAGGGATACATATTTTTTTAATAAACAGACGAAACTTTTCACGCAATTATCTCAAAGCCGTAAGCGATTCAGATTTTATTGTAAGAGCAAAAATGCTACATTTTCATGAACTTTCTAAATATCAACAAAGAGTGGCAACTTTTTTTCCCATGATCCTTTAAGGCAATCGCTTGGCTTTGGAACCTGGCCAACTATCTCATATATAAATGGGTTCTTATCATCTTTCATGGCCATAATTATCGAAAAGAAACAAAGACGGCCTTATTTAGCTTTGTACCTTACAAATTTGGTAAGCACCTATGTCAAATTCATTTTACCCAATCCTAGGCTTCGGAAACAGCATATAGACAACTCGTAAACCGTGGCTATCTCAAATTCATTCCCAATGGCCAAACTCTACTATTCGCCATGGGTCTTTTTGGATTTTTATATCATTATAAACAAGATGTACTTAGCAATAAAATTCGCTCTGTTCTAAAATTGACACATCGACTTGAAGAAAATTCTGAAATTCTACCACTAGAACGAATGCCAAAATTTTTACGAATGTTTTATCAAGGCATTAGAGAACATGAAAGTGGGAAACATGAGTTTTGTCAGCATAAATATTCTTGTTTGAGTAATGTGGCGGAGGTAAACTTGAATGAATATTATGGGGTGGTACCAAAAACTGGATTTTTGCGATTTTTTGCAAAAATGATGGTAATTTGGGAAATTTTTTTGTTGAAAAAATGGCAATTTTGAGATTTTTTTCAGGTTTTTTCAAATTGTTACAAAAATAACTCTCTAGGACGTTTTCTATGCAAGTTATCGATATTCGAGCATCGACGAATCTTGAAAACGCTTCCCTAATCCTGAATTAGTTATTTCACTTCAATATGCACACCTCTTCCCTGAATCAAGGTCAGATAAGCGTTTTCAAGGTTCGGCAATAGCGCAATCAATTTTTCGCATAGAGAAAACCCATTTAAGGTTTTTGGGTGAGAATTTATAAAACTTGAAACTTATGGAAAGATCGCTCAAAAAATCCGGTTTTTGGGCCACCTTGTATAAGGCACAGGCGTAGCCAAATGACGAAGGAAACTGTCGACGTTCATGGAAAAATTTGAAATTTTTCCCAAGAGCCCCCATCGAATTACAGTACCGTCCCCGTATCTGGAAAATTTTTTGAACAAATGTTCATTTTTTCAAAAACAACTACATTACCCCCCCCCCGTACTTGGGGGCCTGGCTATGCCGCTGATAAGACGTTGTGATCTTTTAGAGTACATCAAGAAACTTTGCCAGTGGGCTGATAATAAGCGGCTGCTTGGCAACTATCCGATCAATAAGGCAGCCTACAAGTTTATTAAGAAATTTATTGGATTGGTCAAACTTGAAAATGCCTGCATTTTTTGCTACAATGCCTTTATTATATCATGTAATATTTTGTTCGAAATGCAAAAAAGTGTAAAACAACACACAGGCACATATCATAACGGCAGACAAAAGTTATAAAAAAAATAGCCTCAAGTGCAAACCTTCATGGTCAAATGGTTAGGATTTGCAGTTTCTAACGGGGAGGGTTCGATCCTGTAAGTAAACTTGCTTTTTTTGAAAACATATAGCGTGATTGCTTCTAGGATCGAACCCTTCCCGTTAGAAACTGCAAATCTAGAATCTATTTGGCCATGAAGGTTTGCACTAGAGGCCACTTTTTTACAACTTTCGCCTGCTGTAATCAAGGACGAATTTTACGGATGTCTGAGTTCGTGCGCCCCAACTTTACAAAAAAGTTTTCAAATTTTGGCACAACTGTTGCAAGACTTGATTTTGCTGAATAATTTATTCAATAGTTTGTTTTAGTCCTCTAAATGTATCATGCATCGGGTGTTGAACAAAGATTCGAATTTAATCTCAGCTACCAGCGGGTTTATCAGTGGAGCGTCGATGATGTTCTATCCAAGCACTTCAATTGCATTGTATGTTTTCTGGAAATGTGTTGAAGTATGTTTTCATAGGTGACGAAAATTTAAAAAAATCGGGAAATGAAGAACGTAGTCGGTAGTGCGGCGTAAAATCCAACTTGAACAGAAAGGTTTGGTCCATAGTTTACCAGTAGGGGGGATACACCAGATCCTCAGGATGGATGGATGAATGGCCTTTCAGGGGGGAGGGAGGAGGGGGGAGTACAGGGGAGGGGGAGGTAAATGATAAAATCTTCAAAAATTATATGATGAATGAATTGGAAGGGGGAGGGTACACGAATTCTCATGATGGATGAATGACTATAAAGGCGGAAGGTCCGAGGATGAGTGATGAGGGGGTACTGTACCCCCCTTGATAACCTATGGTTTGATCCCTTCCGGGGCAAAAGTTTAATTTTAGAAAATCAAAAAAACTGTCAAAGCAAAGCCCTTTAAATTTTCCATTTTTCGCCAAAAAGAAGTCCAAATTTGTCCATGTTTTTTGTTCAATCTTTTAAAAATTTAAGAAAAACATCATAAGAGGACAATTTCCGACCCAAAAATTAACCCATCCTCCCCCTCCAAAAAATTCACCCTATGATTGACCCCTCCCCGTTTAAGATGTCTTTTGTGCCACTTGCTCTTGCGCCGTTAGCCGACACTTCCGATGAATCTCGTAAAGAAAATGGTATAACTTTAGATATATTACTTAAAATTAGTGGAAAAGGGAGTCCTCCCATCAATAAAACACGGAGATATTCTTCTCTATACACTTTCTACTGGATATGTGTTGGGCAATGCCTTTATGGAGCCCCAAACTCTAAGAGAAGATTACTACCAATTTTTATGTGGCTTAACAGGAAACAGGTGTACCTATAAGACTATTCAACTATGTACATACAATTTTTAGAGCAAATATATTGAATAGAAGGCTATTTGAAAAATTTGGATTCGATTCAAACTTACTCTTCGAAAATTTCATTCCCAATTTTGATACTAAGTTTGTCACAATCAATCCAGCATTATACTTGCCAATACAACCACCAAAATGATGAAACCTCGTAGATAATATAATTTATAGCTAATTCTTATATAATATTTGAGCAGTGCGTGTCTGTTATTTTTAGTACGGTGGGGTCCATGCGGTGGTCCCCCTCAATTTTGGGTCCATGAATGCTTGAGTCAGGGAGTGGGAGACTCCCCCTTGCCAACCTATGCCATCCCCTATGACCAATGCACTATTTCTAGACACTAGCGCATTCCCGAACGGCTAGCATCCGGAAATGCAATTTCTTAATGACTAGCGCGCACCCAAAATGAAAGTTGGCAATTGAACCCAAGGGTGACGCTCAGAGTCACCCTTAGAGTTTCCCTTCTTCAATCCTTCGAGCGCGATAGCGCTCGTTTTCCATACTCGAATCTGAAAGAATTTTTTGATTTCGAAGAGAGTGTGGGAAGCATCAGTAAGGAGAATTAGTGTGTACATCGCTCGGAGGGAAGAATTTCACAATCTTTTTTTCACACTCAATTTTATTGATCACCCGGGTTTTAATTTTAAAAATAAGTTTTAAAACTTTTATTTAAATAAGTTAATCTAATTGATGTTCCAATAAAATTGTTTTTTATAGATGATATTTTAATTATTATATCCAACTTTTTTAATTTTGATGCAAATAAAAACGCACACACACATCCTTCTATCGATGTCAGGAAAATGCTATAAGGTCCCAAGTATTGACTTATATTTACATTAAATATCTAAAAAAATGTCAATATAGGGCATGGCAGAAAAATTATTTGGAGGCCGCATTTGGCCCAATAATCTAGAAAAAAATTGATTCTATGCTACTTATCATTTACTAATCTACCGGGTGTACCATTTTCCCTTGACACTGCCTATCTCCTCACTTTTATCATCTAACCTCTATTAATACCTGTCAGGATTTTGGGGTATAGGTTCTCTAGAGAAGTTTTGAAATCGCTCAAAACCTGTGGGAATCGATTTCCGCTCGAATCCCCCCCCCCATAAAAAGTAAAAGAGACGTTTCCGCGCTGAAATGGGGGAGATTGAGCAATTTTTCCTATTTTATAGGGGTTTCCATACGTTTGACCTCTATTGAAATGGTATGACGTATTTTTTTCCGCACTAGGCCTTTGTTTACCATACGATTTTTCTTCAATATAAAAATTTTTCATAAAAACTAATGTTCTACAAAATTGTTTCCCATGGTCTAAGGAATAACTTTTAGAACATCACTTTTCATGAAAATCCTTGTGTGAAGTCGGTAACCAAAGGCCGGTAACCGTGTTTGGTAAGCGTCGTCGTAACCAAAAGCCTAGTGCCTTTTTTCGCCCTGTTGATGTAAACACATACAATTGATGCCAAGAATGAAACCAAATAAGGAACAAAATTAAAGGCAAATTCCATACATATAGTGTACATGACCAGAAAATTACTCTAAAAAATATTATTAATCTTATGGGTTATTTTTTCTTACTATTTTCCATTTCTGACGAACTTGTTCATTCGACAATGCTAGAGCTGTGCTAGATTTATTATATTTTTGGAGCAAATAAATAAAATATATGCTTGAAAATATTATCAAGATAGCAAAGGTAAACTTGGTGGCGGTATAAACATTAGTTGCACTTATGGAAAACAAGCACCCAGGTGCCCAGCAGCCTACAAAATAACAGAAAAATTAAAAATGTAAAAAATAAAAGGCACTACCATTAGCTCTCGCTTCCAAAATGTATGCAAGATTTTCGGAGCTACTAATAGGAGGGCCATCCACGTGAAAAAAATTTCGAAAACTTTGTTTGAAATGTTTGATTTTCGCTTCAATACACCGATTTCTTCCCTGAATCAGAGTCAAAGAAGCGTTTTCAAGGTTCGAGAGTGCGCGCAATCGATTCCCCGCCTAGAAAAACCTAACAATCGACGGTTTTCTCATAAAAATCCGAAAATTTTTGATTTTCGCTTCAATACACCCACCCCCATTTCCTGAATCATGGTCAAGGAAGCATTTTCATGCTTCGGGAATGCGCGGAATCGATTTCTCGCATAAAATTACCTCTAGAAAAGTCATTTTTGCAAAAATTCAAAAAAAAATTTTTCGGAAGTGCTGCTGCAAAATTTACACCCTTTAAAGGAGGAGTCAACTTTGCAGCAGCACTCGGGAAACCATTTCTAGCAGAGTTTTTATCATAACTTTTGATAGATAAATCCGTTTGACTTGGTTTTGGTGTCATTTTGAAGCTCAGATTCCGAGCACTGCTGCAAAATTGACTCCCCCTTAAGGTTAATTAAGAAGATTTACCAGTTAGTGATTTTTTAGGATAGTCTATAGAATGAAATGTAATAACTAAGGAAGCTATGATGATCATAATAAAAATTGCAACCCGGAATAAAAGATTTTGATGAAATTTTGAATATTTTAAGCGCAAGTAGAGAATTAAGCACCTTTCAATAGCCATAATTAAAACTATAACTTGCATTGCTAATAAAGCTGCAAATCCAGGTATAAATGTCCAAAATATTAAGTAAGCATTGTAAGAATTTTCTAAAGTTTATGCAGTGGAGGAAAGAAGTGCTTGCAAATTTGTTGGAAAATTAATTTTTGTGTGGAGGGGTAGAGGACGGTGTTGTGACGACTGTGATGTCACAGGTAAATTTCCCTCGGACAAAAGTGATACACGTGACATCAGTCACATATGTCACATAAATTTACCCCTTATATGCCACATGGCGGCTCGATGTGTCCGAGAAATTGAACAAAATGGTAGAATTTTTTTCTTGCGAAAAGTTGTTCAGCATATTCGACTTCTTAAAAAATGCAAAATTTTTGGCAAAAAAATTCTACTACTTTTTTCAATTTCACTTTTATCAAATTTACTAAGGATCGCGCCACCGTGGCCTGGGTGGAGGGGTAGTGGAGTATGTAAGGAGGGAGGAGAAGGGCATACACCGTGTATTTACCCCATCCCCCAGAATACCAAAGTCCGAAGAAAACTTAATGGCCCTTCTTATGTTTTAAACTGCTAAAATTGACCCTTATCTCTACGCCACTGTGAGGGGAGGATATTTTTTACCAATTTGTTTTTTTACCCTTACCTGGGCGCCACATAAAAGTCATATAGCCAGAATGAATTACTATAAGACAATTATAGCCAGAACAATTCAAAATATAAATAACTAAAATCGTCGACATTCGAAGATGAGCGGGAAATTGTCTAGTTTTATATAAAAACTTCAATACTTTACTCCAGTTATAAATAGAAAAAATTTGGCAAGAAAATGTTAATACCCATAAAGTTAAAGAGAGATATGGAATGTAGGATAAACCCATTAGGAAGAAAAAGTTCAAGTTTAGTAATTTTCTGATATTAATTTTCCAAATGAAAAATATATAAAAATGTGTCTAAAATGCAAAGAAACTACACTCGACTCAAAGTTTGGAGAGCTATAGATTATGAATATAATTGGAGAGTTCAAATTTCATTCATCTGGAGATGTAAAAAATATTTTAAGCTAAAGTTTCATTATAAATGATCATTTAATTCATACACTTCATTAAATTTTAATCTGAAACTTTGTATACTTGTAATTGAACAATCATTAAATACATGGCGGCGCGGCGACAGTTGGGGACGGGCACTTATATATATATATTTATTACAATAATCTATCGTGACTATTACAATTGTTACAAAAATGGCACATAAACAATGAGAGATTTTTTTGGGATAAGACATTTGAGGATGGCTATTTGAGGACTTGACACTTGAAGACGAGTACTTGAAGACGGACATTTGAGGATGGGTGCTATTTACGGCCTAAAAAAACATATCCCACCTTTGTTCCTCAAATGTTCCGTCCTCCAATATCTCGTTCACAAATGGCCGTCCTCAAATGTCCGTTCTCAAATAGCCATCCCCAAATGTCTCATCCTCGTGCTCGTCCTCAACTGTTGCCACACCTACATGGCAGACGAAAGTTGTAAAAAAATGGAACGTAATGTAAATGTCCATGGTGCAGATTGCAAAATTTTGTATGCAATCAGGGATAGCTAGGGAATGCAGCTAGATGGGGGGGAATCCAGGCAATTGCCTCCTAAAATTGACCGACGGCCGAAAAAAGCAATTTTTTACCATTTTCCTTGAAAATTTGACATTTTTGGTAAATTGCCTCTCTGAAACGAAATCCTGGCTAGGCCACTGTATATAATGGACCCTGGTTCGACTCCCACTTGCATCATATAATTGCTAGCACTAATTTTAAACAATTTGTATATTTTTCCACAGGGTGCCCCAAAAATGGCACTTTTGCTATTTTTGTGCGATTTTCAGAATTTTCAAGTTTTTTAATTTTCACCAAAATAAGAGTTTTTCTATCCGAAGAAGCAATTGCGCAAATTAGCGAACGCTTTCCTGCCCCTTTATTAGCCTATATTTGTTTCAATATACAATCTCTTCCCTGAATCAGCGTCAGAGAAGCGTGTGCAAGGTTCGTTAATGCACACAATCGATTCCGAGAAAAACTCTCTATAGGGTTATTTTGGTGAAAATTTTAAAAAATCGCCCAAAAATCTCAAAAGTGCCATTTTTTGTGGCACCTTGTAATTGTTTTATAAAGAATTTAAATACAACAGAAATCTAAAACATAAAAAGGAATTCTCAAGTTATCTCCTTTTTCAGAAGAAACAATTCCAGTATATCGATCAAAATAAATTGATGCCCATTTAGACTTTCCTTTGGACGGCAAAACTTTAGCCATTTTCCTCTTTTCTTGTTTTCCATCTTCATCGAGAATTTGACCGGACAAAATTTGGACGGTCAAAATCTAGTTAAGAATGGTCAAAATCTTTTTAAATTTTTTGCTGGATTTACAAATTTTTTGCCAAAGATGACCAAAATGACCATTTTTTACCAAAAATGTTCCATTTTTTTCAATAAAATGACCAAAATTTTCCATTTTCAATAAGAGATTTTGACCGAATTTAACCAGGAAAAAAGGTTTTGACAGAGAATTTGTATAGTTTGATCGATCGATCAATTCTACAATCCATTGACTTACAGATCTTTAATGATTTAAGCTTAAAAAGATAAAAATTGTACATGCATGATACCATTAAATTACAGATCTTTTATTATTTACGCTTCAAAAGGATAAAAATTGTGCATGCATGAAAAATGTTCTTAATGATGTGAAGCTCCGTCACAATTATAATATAATCCAAATTTTGCGCATTTTTTAGCCCCCTCGTAATAAAAAATGAGTATCTGTGCTCCAGCCTTCAGGGTTAGGGTATCCCATTCATTCTATACATGGAGCCATTTACCCAATATTTACTGGTCATTTAACATGAGTTCAGATGCACACAAAAATGATGACTTCTTTAGTCTAATAAAAATTTTTTTGATTAAATGTGTTTGTTAATATCTTTTTTGATCGTTGGTTAACTAGCTTCCAAACTAGCTATAAATTTTTATGCGTCTTTATTCAATAAATTTATACATTTTATTGTTTTTGGGGCCCTTATCGAATGTTACTTCCATTTTAACAATTTTATTCTGTGTTCTGAAAAAGAATATTAAGAATTCTTGGAGTTTTTAAATTTTTAAAATCTTAAATTTTTTCAACTTAATATTAAAATGCTCTCGAATGGAAATGAAATTATTAAAATTGGACTGAAAAAAACGAATTCAGCTTATTATACAGTTGAAGATTTTTATGGAACTAGGGTTATTGTTTATG
>JAQGBS010001116.1:0-17107 GCA_034698545.1 Acrobeloides obliquus | reverse complement strand
CAAGAACTCTGGGCCGAAGCAATCAAGCGAAATAATCGGGCAGGATTTCGGCTCTGGGAAGTCCGAGATTTGAAATTAGTCGAAGTCTCCGGTGAGCCGAAGCCATGGCATGTCAAGGTGCACTATTTCCCGGATGAAGAATCCGCCAACGCTCCAATTAGTGTGAGTTAAATTTTTTGGTGTTACTAACACAATAGGGAGAGGGCGCCCACGTGAAAAAATTTTCTCGAAATGACGTTAAAAGCATGCGGGAAATCCAAATTTGACATTTTTGAAGCGAAAAAAACGCTTCCCTGATTTAGGAAAGACCTGTGTATTGAAGCGAAAAGTCGCAAAAATGCGATTTTTGCCTTAAAACGAGGTAAAAATGTGCGGGGAATCCGATTTTGACATTTATAAAAATTTCTCGAATTCAAAAAAAGTTTTATATCGACGCGAAAATTCGAAAAATTGAGACCAATTTTTGGGCAAAAACCAAGCGATGAAGCTGAGTGTCGAACCCACGACCTTTCGGTCAACAACCAAACATGTATCCTACTGCGCCACTGAAACACGTTGTCCCACAACCTTAAAAGCTGTATATCGACGCGAAAATAACATATTTAGGTCTAAAAACAACAATTTTTCCCGCACTTTTTGGTCATTTTTAGGCAAAAATTGCATTTTTGCGACTTTTCGTTTCAATAACAAGCCTTTCCTGAATCAGGGAAGCGTTTGCTCGCTTTGAAAATTGTCACATGTCGTACAATTTTATATTTAGGCTAATGATGTCAGAAAGAAGCAGCGTCAAAATGCCAATAATCCAAATAGTGTTTCGAAACCATCCACTAGCAATGTGGGTATTTCAAGCTTGCCAACTTCAACAACTCTCACGTCTTCAATATTGCCAAATATGACATCCAATTATAAGCCCTTCGATATGGTAGGAGTATTATCGAAGCTTGAAAACGCTTTGTTGACCCTGAATCAGGAAATTGGAGTGTGAGCATTGAAGTGAAAATCGAAAAGTTTGAAATTTATCTCTCAAAATCATATTTCTGGGGTCGTTTCATGCGAAGAATCGATTGTGCGCATTCCCGAATCTTGAAAATGCTTCTTTGACCCTGATTCAGGGAAATAAGAGTGTGTATTGAAGCAAAAATCAACATGTACTAATTCCCCTGAGCTAGGATCAGGGAAGTGTTTTCAAACTTCGAAAATGCGCGCAATCGATTCTCCCCATAAATTTACCCCCAAAAAGTCATTTTCAGGCAGAAAATCTAAAAATTTTCGATTTTCGCTTCAATAAACACACTCCTATTCCCTGATTCAAGGTTAGGAAAGCGTTTCCATGCTCGCAATTAGCCCCCTAATAGGATCATTTTTGAACAATTTTTTTCGAAAAAATATGAAAAAATCGCCCAAATTTCAATTTTTTTAATACAAAATCTATTTTTTAGACTCCATCTTGGATGAGTCAACGACAAAATTTTGGAGGCTATTTTAAACCACCACGTAATGACAGCAGGCTAGTCGGAGGAAGAGGTTTTCGTGATGGTAGAAAAAAGTCCCTTATCGAGTCCATGTCTAGCTACTTTGAGCACAATAATGTTCGCTCAAAATTCGAGGGCTTTGGCGACCAGAATAACAACTTTGTGACTTCGAATTCGGGAAGTTGCCGGTGTTCACCATCACCTTGTGCAAAATCATGTGCTTACAATTGTCAGCGATGTAAGCCTTTTTAATAATAAAAAAATGAAAACCCGAGGACCAGTCTTATCGGAAAAAAAGTTCGCCAAATTGTGTTGATATTCAGAAAGTTCATGAAAAATGAAGCATTTTTGGTTTTTACGGTAAATTTTGAAACGTTGTAGTTTTTGAGATAAATGCATTTGAAGTTGGCGACTTTTGAAATTTTGTGTATTACAACGAAAACATGCAAACATTAAAAATTTCAAACGCAAGTATCTCGAAAACTATAACGATTTAGAATTTACCGTAAAGACAAAAAATGTTCCATTTTTCATGAACTTTCCGAAAATTTCAGAAAAACTTTTTAGCTCTATGTCATGAAGAGTCACGATTGTGCCAACAACGCTGCTGCAACAAACCAACTGTTATACCACCATTTAACCAAGCCGGCCCATCTACCACCAATAATTGGTTCGACTTTTATCAGTCCAGCTCTCCTACACCTATCTACAATTTCGGCAGCTCTCCTTATGTTACTTCACCCGGACCGCAGTTCCCATACACTATGCAACCTGTAATGCAATACACATCTGTCCCACAACAAGCCCCATGCCCTGTAGTTCCAGTTGCCCCTATGCCAAGCACATCGACATCCCAGCCTGTTGCGCCTTCTGGTACCGACGCTGCTACTAACAAATGCTCGTATGGTTAAATTTTCTCTGGTAATAACAAAAGTTTTATGGATCGTTTGATGTTTCGAAAGTTGAAATTTCGAAAAATTTTTTAAATGTTTTTGAGAATTTCTCCGGAAATACAAATTCAATCCTGATAGTTTTGGTGTGGTTAGAAAGCTGGATTTCATAGCAATCAAATGACACCAAAATCATGCTATCACTCTTTCTGGTTGAGGAGATATTGCATAATTACAGGGTGTCCGTCAATTATGTGAACATCGTGATTTTACATTTGTTATTACTCAAAACCAACAAAAAACAATTTATAACAATAAAACAAATAGATTTATTCAAAATGGCCATCTTTGGCATCGATGCAGGCTTTCAGGCGCTTCGGGAAGTTGTCCACGATCTTCACCAGAGTATCCAGGGTGATTTCTTTCCAGGCCTTCTACAACGCCTTTTTCAGAGATTCAACGTTCGGATGGGGCTTCTGGCACGCTTTTTCTTCTAGGATGCTCCACACGGTGTAGTCAAGAGGGTTCAAATCCGGACTGTCGTGACTTCCAGTCTCTTCAAATCGAGTGATGGCTTTGTTGACGGTTCACAGTGCTATACCAAGAAAATCGGCAATTTCACGCTGTGTTTTTCCTCGATCGTGCGCGCGAATAATAGCTTCTCTCAAATTCTTATAGCCTTTCATTTTATATCTATAAAAAATAAGTTTAGAATACATATTTGAGTAATAAAAAAATGTAAAACACGATGTTCACATAATTGACGGACACCCTGTAGTAAAAAATGTCAGTTTTTTCGATATTTTTTACTAATTATGCAATAACTCCTTAACCAGAAAGAGTTATGGTATGATTTTGGTGTCATTCGATTGCTAATAAATCCAGTTTTCTAACGACACCAAAACTATCAGGATTGGTATTTTTGGAGAAATCCTCAAAAACATAAAAAACTTTTCGAAATATCAAACGACCGTTTTTATTTATACTATTGGTTAGACAAAACTTGCTCAAATTTTGAGTTAGTGGACATTAGTGTTACTGATATTAAAAAAATAAAGTTTATAAAAAAAGTTAAGCTATATTACAAAGAAAAATAACGAGAAAAGACTGAAAGTTTCTGGGATTTTACTCGTAAATTCAAAAGAAAAGACGCATATGAAACTGGTTCCAATTGTAGCTCGACCTCGGCACGAAAGTTTGATTGAACTGTTGTACTTCATAATTTCGCTAAACGAGTTTTAAAACAAATGTCGGAAGTATCGATTAGGTATTCCATTGAATGTGAAATTTTTCGAAAAAATTTTTTATTTTGAATTGACCTCTCTAGGTGTAATTTTATGTGGGAAATCCGAATTTCATATTTCCGAGACCTGAAAATCTTCCTCGAAAAGGCTTTTTTATGCCACATTTTTGACAAGAGCCTCAATACATGTGATTCTTGCTCAAATTTCTGTGCATAAACACGTAAACACACAAACAAAAATAACCAAAACAACATCGTCATTTCCAAACATGGTGTAAAAAAGAGACACCATGTAAAAATTTGGTAAGAAATCCTTTCACTAAATTTATTGTCTTTGATAAGTTCAAAAAAGATGTTAGACAATAAAGAAATTCTTGTCAAAAATGTGGCCCTACGTCATATAAATAGCCTTTTCTTGATTCGAGGAAAGATTTTCAGGTCTAAAAAAATGAAAATTTCAGACCCCCCTCCCCACAATTTTCCGGTGACCTTTTTTGGTCAACGATTTTTCCGGACACTCTTCTCCTTATTGGGGAGGCAAGCCACATACACATACGGGACTCTAACCCTGTACCTTGAGATTAAAAAACAGTATTCTATCTAACTACGCTATGCGAAATTCGGATTTCCCACATAAAATTATCCCTAGAGTCAATTCTAAATTATGAAAAAAATTTTTTTCGAAAATTTTCACGTTCAATAAGAGACCTAATCGATAGTTCCCAAATGTCGAATAAAAACTGAGTTTCATGAAAACTTAAAAATTTATAAAGCCTTACAAATTTTTGAACCTTTTCTTGCATTAGCTTATTGTATGGTGCTGGTAATACATTGATCAGCTATAGTTTAAAAAACAGTGAAATGAGTTATAGGAAACGGTTACTTTATTCACTTCACTTTCATCATATTCCGATATCCGTTTACATAAGGAAACGATTGCCACTTCGGAAAATTGTGCCACCATAGCTTCAAACAAGATTTCAACCATCTGTGAACATGATAACATTTGAAATATTTGCAAATCTCCTTTGAGGATTTCATTGAGCTGCTGTTTTAAGCTCATCAGTAGCAAGCGATTCGATAAGTGGATTAAGAGAGCAAAGTTCTTGGCTAGAAACATTATTTTATTAATAGTACTACAATAAGTGGTCTTGTTTGATGTTTCAAAACTGTTTTATGTTTTTTCAGAATTTCTCCGGAAATAAAAATCCTGATAGTTTTAGTATCGTTGACTTCTGTTTCAGGTGTTGCTTGTTTAACTTCCAAGTTTTGAGTGATTCAGTTGATCTTCTTCGGATAGGTGCTCTTACTGGTGTTAATCTGCCCTTCCTTTGGGTTGGTTCCATCTCCATTGTATCTTCATCTATCAAACGTTTTTCAGTGTTTAATGAAATTTTTTCTTATTTAGAAAGCTGGATTTCGTAGCAATCGAATGACACCAAAATCATTCTATAACTCTTTCTGATTTCGGAGATATTGCATAATTATTACAAAATGTCAGTTTTTTCGACATTTTTGACTAATTATGCAATAACTCCTCATCCAGGAAGAGTTATAGCATGATTTTGGTGTCATTCAATTGCTACGAAATCCAGCTTTTTAACGACATCAGAATTGGCTTTGTATTTCCGGAGAAATCCTCAAAAACATAAAAAAGTTTCAAAATATCAAACGACCTATCATGACGTACCATCTATCCTTGGACCCAATCCAAAATCTTCATCTGGACATATACTGTTTAGCAATTCTAATATATCCTCATACGTAATATCATCTAATATCGCGCGTCCTTGTCTAGATTCTTCAAAGGTTTCCGAAAAGCATAAAGCATAAAAATATGGAGAAATTTCCGCTAGAAAATATTGATTCACAAATAAACTTCGTCCTTCAATTATTAATTCGAATTGACGAAGCGGTGTTTTACAGGAATAATCTATCACCATCTAAATGATTTTTTTAAATATAAACGAACGCCTAGGATATTTGACTAATATTATCTAAAGAGAAACAAAGACATCAGTGGGAATCAAAATATCGGTCATAACTTTTAACATACGTCTGGCCATGCTTTCTTTGACCCTAAAGCATGTGAGCGGCCTAAAAAATGCCTTAGGCTAAAACACACACACCTGTTTTATGAAAGTAAACAAATGAAGGAATTTAGCACTCAATTTTCCAATTAAATGTCGTAAAATTTGTCTAGTGCTATAAAATAGAAAAATAATTCATATATTTGGGTTGATCAATAATTTTCCGGCTTTTGTACGTTGCGTTGAAACTTTGTGAAATTGACTCCCCCAGGAGTTTTTCTAGGTTAGGTTAGAAATCGATTGTGCGTATTGCCTAACCTTGAAAATGCTTCCTTGATTCAGGAAAGAGATGGGTGTATTGAAGCGAAAATGAAAAAAATTCGGATTTTCGCCGGAAAACCGGCGGTCTAGGGGTTTCTCTAGTCAGGGAATCGATTATGCGTATTCCCCAACCATAAAAAAGCTGCTTTTACACAAAAACATAATAATAACAGTCAGATGAGATCGAAAATTAACAAATATAGAGAATTAGAAATCCAAATCATTCCATCAAGGTTTATTTGGATCATGTTCAGTTGGTCCTTCTTCCAAAGTTTCTTCGTCTAGACGCGTTTCATAATCCATAAAGTCGTATTGAATTGATTCTATTGTTCGAGATGGTTCGGATTCGTCACTTTCCATTTCATTTATAAAAACAAAAGATTGATACTAAAAGCCCCCTAGCTACGCCCATGACTCATTGGTAAAAAACTGATCTTTAATAAATCACCAATGGCCAGTTTTTTATTGTTTTGCACTGTTCCCATCCAACTCAACAGCTCTTCTTCTAGCACGTTTGAAAGAATTTCCACCGATTTTTTTTTCACAAAAAACGATTTCAATATTTTTATTCTTATAAATATAAATCGTAAAAACAAAGTCTATTTACAACAAAACATAAATATTTACACACAAACATAATAAATAACAGGTAGATAAGATAGAAAATGAACAAATATAGAGAACTAGAAATCTAAATCATTTCATCATAGTTTATTTGGATCATGTTCAGTTGGTTTATCTTACACAATTCTTCGTCTAGACGAGTTTCATCGTCCATAAAGTCGTATTGAATTGGTTCCATTGTTCAAGATGGTCCGGGTTCATCACTTTCCATTTCATCTATAAGAACAAAGGATTGGTACTAAAAGCCCCCTAGCTACGCCCTTGACCCACCGATAAAAAACTGACCTTAATAAATCATCAGCGACCGGTGATTTATTAAAGGTAATTTTTATTGTTTCGCATTGTTCCTATCCAAGTCAACAGCTCTTCTTCTAGCACGTTCGATTTAGGCGGATACAAACTTTTATGCTTTGCACTTTTTCCTCCTTCAATAGCTTGGATTATTTTGTTCTTCTCTTTTTCAATACTCTTATGATCGATTTTGGTAGCTAAAATTCGTGCGCCAACCAATTTCTCAAAATTTTGCTATGTTTTTCACAAAATTCAATCTATTTAGAATCAATTTCGCAAGAAGACGTATTTCGAAATTCGCATAATTTTTGAAATTCTCGGAGGGGTCACTATTGAGAGGCTTGACTGTACTCAAAATAATGTAAAACCGAAAAAAGTCAAAATCGAAATCGAACGTTTGAAAACTGGACGGCCAAAACCGATCGGCCACAACCGATAAAGTCGAAACCGATCAACTAAAAGCGAAAAACAAAACCTAAAAAAAGTTGAAACCGAAAGAAACTCTAGAGAAGAGGACGAAATTCTAAGATTCTTGACTCCAAAATCGAGGTATACCCCATTGGAAAAATTAGAAAATTGAATAAAAATACCCCTAATTGGTCATTACTATCGAAATCGATACAAAAAATCGACCTTATAAAAAACCTCCCTTAATCTGAAATAGTACCCACGTCACAGTTTATCATAAAATTTTATATTTGTTATGTATAAATATCAGGCGTGGACAAAAGTTTTTTCAGTATTTGCCGTAGAATTCGATGAGCAATCGAATGGCACAAAGATCTTCAAAATCGGAAAAAAAATTTTTTGAAATTTTTTTGTAAATGAAAAAAATTTTCGCCAAAGTTCCCAAAAGTAAAATTATGCCATTGGCTCTTGGCAAAGTGAACTTCAAAATCAAAACTGCACTGCCAACAAGTTAAACATAAATATTTTATCATACTTGAACAAAAAATAATCTAACACTAAATACATAAAAAAACTGGGACTTGAACTATGTTACATCACCAAAGAAATCGATTACAAACTTGTTTAGTCCTTTCGGCTTTTCCTTTATTTCAGGCTCCTGTTTTGACTTATGTTGCAACTCTTCTTTATCTTCAGGTTTCGGGATTGCCTGGAAGAATGTTTCATCTGTTGGCTTCAAATCCGTAGAAAACGAAGACTGATAAGCATTGCCGTGTATTCCAGGTCCTCCAGGACTCAACTCTTCAAAAACAACAAAATCTTCAAGATTGATCTTGCCATTGTATTCTCTTCGTGCCATACGACGGAGTTTGGTAAAAGTCTTGTAGAGCTAAAAACAAGGGCATTAGGTAAAAAGTCATTTTTTGATGATTTTCGGTGCAAAATTTTATTTCTTATTGACCAATCCCCAGTTTCGTACCCTCAAAATGGGATAGATATCTTTTCAAAACTTTTTGATAAAAAATTTTGGTCGTCTTGCGGGGGCAGCAAAAAAATTTTTTGATATTTACTTGCGTTAAAGTGAAAAACCAGCGTCGCAGGCGCAAAATTTTTTTGAAAATGGTTGTATTTAAGCTGAAAATGCTCAGAAAATTACGATTTTTATTGAAAAAATGGTCATTTTGGTTAGTAAATTTTGATCATTTTTAATGAAAAATCATAATGGAGTACCCTTATATTTTTTGAAAACAATTTTCAAAAATTTTGGGCAAAAACATAAGAGGAATTAGGAAATTTTTTTCATTTTTTTGATTTCGGGGGCCATGGCCCCCTCTCTTGGCCCAATAGGCGCTACGCTACTGGCTAAGACATTCCCAAACTATACGCACTTTGAGATGTTTATCGTAGAATTTCGTATTTTCCCACAATTCCATAGGATATTCCTCTTCTAGCGCATGTTTCATTCCAGCTAACACTTCTTGATAATTGGTTTCCTTCTCTAGAAATGTGGACTCAAAAAAGTTAAAAACAGCCCATAAACATAAATCAAACTCACTGTATCCTTTCAATAATTTCGGGCCAATACATTTATTCACAATTTCATTCAGTAATATAAGGATAAAAGCTATAAGAAACAATCCGCAAATGCAAAATAACACAATAAATTCCCAGGAAATGAGCATTTTGTAATCTTCTATAAAAGAATTTTTAGAAAAAATTCGAAAAGATATTTTCGAACAAGGAGGTGCATAAATAGAAACGTGCACTATCTTCCTTTGCTAAAAAAAACTCTGGTTAGAAACAAACCTTTCTTTCATCCGCTATTCCTTCGGAAGAAACGTGCACTATTTTCCTCTATTAGCGAAAAAAATCAGAAGTTGATAATATAGATGGACGAACGGTGGAGGAGAAGGGGGTCTTCTGGTGATGGGTTGGGTCCCCAAAATTTTCAAAATTTGCCTTGGTCTCCCCTTACAGGAGTCGAGACCGAGCCGGCGCTGGAGACCGGCGGGGGCAGTCATGTGCATCAACTGCGCAGTCCATATAGCAGTTTCAAACTGCGTTTTCTGAAAAAATGCCATTTTCTAGTATCCAATTGAACAAATGAAATCAAAATGAATTACAATTGAAATGAAATAGTGCGCGTGATTTGTAATTTGAATAAAATCAGGCAAATCTCTTTAATAAACACTACAATTCAAACGTAATAGGAATATTGTTCATGGAATTCTTTTTGTGGTGACTTGAAGTCTTCAGCACCACAACAATTGTATTTATTTTTATTATATTTGTATGGTAAAATATAAATTTGATACAGTCAACCCTCTATATAGTGCCCCCTCTACATAGTGCTCCCTCCCGCCAGCATTGAAAACCATCATATAGTGCCCCTCCGGAAGGGGGCACTATGTAGAGGTTTGACTGTATGTTGAAACTTTTTCAAGTCATTTAGAGACGAACATCGCTGCAAAATTGCGTTCGAAATCAGGAACAATGTTCATCATAAAAGATAGAGTTGAAATGTCCCCTCGCGGTTGATTTTGGGCTTAAATTTGATATGTTGAAAAAAGGCTTGGGCTTAGGCCTAGGCTTGGGCTTATACCTAGGCTTAAGCCTAAGCCATAAAAGATCGAGTTGAAATGTCCCTTCGCAGTTGATTTTTGACTACAAAGAAAAAAATTTATGAACATTTTATGCAAATTTTCAAGATTTTTGGTCAAAAATCGAATTTTGATCCCAAAAATGATTTTTTCAAGGAAAGTATTGTTATAAAAAGTTGTTCCTCGTAAAATTTCGCGTTGAAACGAAATCACGCGGACGAATTTTGAATTTGTAGGAAAAAGATATCGTCATTTTTACATCTTTGTGAAATATGGGAAGAAATCAAAATTTAGTTTTTTTGGTACTACTTCGGATCAGCTGTCCCAAGTGGGTACTGAAACCGGAATAATTTTTTAATTTTTTTCAAAAAAGACCCTATAGGGGTATTTTTATGTGGGGAATCGATTGCGCGCATTTCCGATGCTTGAAAATGCTTCCTTCACCATGAACTAAGGAAATTGCTAAAAATTTTAAAAACTTGTTTTCATGCGTTTAAGGGGTTTTCTCCATAGTTTCCCTAGTTCATGGTGAAGGAAGCATTTTCAAGCTTCGGGAATGCGCGCAATTGATTCCGCGCATAAAAATACCCCTATAGGGTCTTTGTTGGAAAAATTTTTTAAAAATTTTTCCGGTTCCAGTACCCTGTTCCTTGCGCAGCTAATCCGAAGTAGTACCGTTTTTTTAATGAACATTATAAAAGACAATTGTTTACTCATAACTTGGATCATGCGAATATCGACTTGATTCGCTTTGACTATAATGTTGATGTTCTAGTGTAATTTCGGCCAAGTGATCAACCTTATGAGTTGATTGATTATTGTAATGTACATGATGACCATGATTATGACTATGTCCATGTTCGTGGCTATGCTCGTCTTCTTCTTCATCAATATGATGTCCTTTATTATCAAAGGCCAAGTCTTCAAAGTGAGAGTTGGGATTGGTTAGGTAAAGGACTGAAGGTGGTAAGCGGCATCGATAAATCTGAAAAAAATCATCAACTTTTACCGACTGGATATTGTACCAGATAAACAACGAGTGTGATCAGAACCAATCCGGCCAAACAACCGCCTACAATCACTGGGACTTCATCACTAGCGACTTCGTCTTCAGGACAAATTTCTTTTGGTAAAAACGTGGCGGAGTTGGCATAGGCTTGAACTTGAAAATTTTTGAAGGTTATCCTAAATGGTGGGCTTAGAAAGTACTGTTTATCTGAAAATCAGTTTTATCTGATAAAACTGATTTTCAAATAGAACGGTAACATATACATGGAAATAAGCGTACTGTGCATCAGGATTGTTTATTGGATCAGTCGAGTCAACTACATGGTACTGTTGCGAGGATGGACAAAAGTAGGAATATTTTGTATCCGCATAAACGCTATCCTGGACTCCGAAAGGATCTCCATTGGCCTTTACTGGGTGTGAATACACGTGAGTACTTGCTAGAATTTGGGGTTAAATGAAAAATTTAAATAATATGTACAGTTAGCATTTGGAAATTTGTCGGGCATAGAATGATAGTCTGCCGTGATGGTCGCCAAATACATTACGAATTCGGTGTCGCTTCCATGCACTTCTTTGTCGGTTGAGAAATAGAAGGTCACAAACCAACCATGCTAAAAATCGAGTATAAAAGTTTGCTTAACAAGACCAGTTGACCCCGAAAAAAAGTTGCCACAATTCGTATAGCTTCTGAAAGTTCATGAAAAATGGAGCAATTTTTGTTTTTATGGCACCCTCTGAATCGTTGTAGTTTTTGAGATAATTGCGTGTGAAGTTTTGTTTGTGTATTACAACGAAAACATTTGCCTAGTTTTCAAATTCCTGATTCAATCAAAAGTTGTTTATTGACAAGAAAATAATTTGAACTTGTTGAGTATTTAGGAAAAAGTAAATTTAGCATTTTTCTCAGCTCAATGAGACGAATAAAATGACACCAAAATTATTCACTTTGAAAATTATTTTGCGTTATTGAAACGAAAACATGAATCAGGGCTTTCGTTTCAATAACGCAAAATAATTTTCAAAGTGAATAATTTTTGTGTCATTTTATTCGTCTCATTGAGCTGAGAAAAATGCTAAATTTATTTTTTCCTAAATACTCAACAAGTTCAAATTATTTTCTTGTCAATAAACAACTTTTGATTGAATCAGGAATTTGAAAACTAGGCAAATGTTTTCGTTGTAATACACAAACGAAACTTCACACGCAATTATATCAAAAACCACAACGATTCAGAACATGCCGTAAAAACAAAAATTGCTCCATTTTTCATGAACTTTTCGAATAATTGTGGCAACTTTTTTCCAAGTCGACTGGTTATTGAAACGAAAACATGAATCCTTTAATGATTAAATCAAACCGTAGCAAGTTCCAGTTGAAGTATTTGAGATGATATGTTGTATGATTTACCATCAGTTTCAATTACTACATTTGCATGGCATGAGCTTTCGTTGCTTACATGGGTAGTTGAATCCAAAGGAATTAAGACCCATTTCTAAACGTGATATTTTAGAGAAAGAATGATTGTTTACGTTTTCGTTGTAATACACAAACCTTTTGGATTTAAAAAATTATTCAATTTGAAAATTGTTTTGGGTTATTGAAACGAAAACATGAATCAGGGTTTTCATTTCAATAACCCAAAACAATTTTCAAATTGGATAATTTTGGTGTCATTTTATTCGTCTTGGCGAGTAGTAAAACATTGTTACGATGTTCATGTTATGAAAATTGAAAAAATCGATGCAAAAATTGATTTGTCCGCAAAAAATTAAAAGATTTTGTGTATTACAACAAAAACATAAACAACAATTTCAAACGCAACTATCTCAAAAACTACAACGATTCAGAACATGTCGTAAAAACAAAAAATGCTCCATGAAATTTTCGTGAGTTTTCATGAATTTTTGACCCGAAAATTTTTTCTAAAAATGACTTGTATGGGGGTAATTTGATGCAGGAAAACGATTACACGCCCTCCGAAAACGCTTCCTTGACCCTGATTCAGGGTAGCATATTGAAGCGAAAATGAAAAAAAATCGAATTTTGACCGGATATCCTAGTTTTTCTATCGATTGCGCGTGTTTTCGAAATGTAAAAATTCTTCCTTGCCATGATTCATGAAGGGATGGGTGTCACAAAAATCATAATTTACCACTTTTTAGCACCAGGGAAGCGTTTTCACGTTTCGAAAACACGCGCAATCGATAGAAAAATTAGGATATTCGGTCAAAATTCGATTTTTTTTTTCATTTTCGCTTCAATGCGCTACCCTGAATCAGGGTCAAGGAAGCGTTTTCACACTTCGGAAGTGTGCGCAATAGATTTTCTCGCATCAAAAATTTTTAGAAAAAACATTTTCGGGTCCATGAAAAAATCACGGAAATTCCATTTTTTTGTGAGACCCTGTTCATATTTATGTACTTTTCGTAAGAAAACCCTTCAACAAACATTGTGAACAATTTTTGGTATATTAAAAAATTTTTTTAATACGTTATCTCTCTTTTTTCCTTCAAGTTTAGACTGATTTACGTCAAGACTAGCTGAAAACGTCTCCACCACTTGAAGTTGACCTTAATCACTTATAGCGCACTACCGGGAAGCCGCCATACGATTTTATTTTTTTTCCTCCTCCTTCACTCAAGCAAATCCGCGGAGTTCTTGGAAGCCGCGCACAATTCCTGCAAGCACAGCACTCCTTCGCCACGCAAATATACGAATAGTTTAGTTTACAAATTTTTCACTCAAAATTGTCACACACGCATAGCTTTGACAAGTCTAGAAATAACACAATCGATTGATTTTATTAGGTTGTTTTATACGTATCTATGGCTCAAAAAATACATCTAAAATCGGCATTTTTCACCATTAAGCCTAAGCCTAGGCTTAGGCTTAAGTTTAGGCCTAAGCCTAAATCAAGCTTAAACTTAAGTCTAGGCCTAAGCTTAAGCCTAAGCCCAGCCTTGTAAGTAATAAAGCGAAAATTGAAATTTTTGAAAAATTCTTCAAAATTTGTAAATTTTATTTATCTAACTACCCTAAAACACCAAAAACTTACAAAGTCTACCCTGATTCAGGGTTTGGAACTCATTCTCATGCTTCGAAAATGCGTGCAATCGATAAAACTACCCCTAAAAACGTGTTCTCGTAAAAATAGCTTTGACAAGTCTAGCAATAAATAACACAATCGATTGATTTTACCTGTGTGCCATCATTTACATTGTAAGTAAGATTTAACGTGATGTCGCCTTTTAACATAATACAAGGGTCGTCGTGATCTCCAACTGTCCATGTTGGGGGGCCCGTGGAAGGAGAGCCAGATGATAGCACATGTGATATACAAAATGAGACAAGAACTAAATTTTCATGTAAAAAGTACAGAGTGAGAAAAAAACAGTACTTTTGCGTTTTTTGGCGAAAATTTTTCAAAAATGTAATGTCGAGCTTTCTAGAGAACCGGCTATTTCGGAACTTGTGTCTCCTGTAAGCTGGGTTGAAAGAACTCGCAACAGGGACAGGTCCAAGGCCTTGCGGACAGAGACATGCCTGGGCGCTGTAGCTTGCCTCCAATCGAGCTGGACCCTAGGCCTACTCCACCCGGAGACGTGACGTCATACAACGACATTATCCGCCGACAGCGCTCATCAGCTGAACCCCCCATGTAATGCTGAGTTTTCTAGAGAACCGGCTACTTCGGACCTTGTGGCCCACTATAAACTGGGTTGCAAGAACTCGCAACAGTTCTGGCCATCCGAAAAAGATGTTACTACTAGACAAAATCTTTTGGCCTCAAGGGTGATTTGAACCAGTCTTGAGGGACGCCTGAGACAAGTCCAGTACCACCAGACCATGGAACCCTTGAAGTAACCGCTCCAAATTCTGCTCTAGTCGTAACGCCGGCTCAACGAAAATTTTTTTCAAAAATCTCATGAAAATACCCTCTTGTAGGTGGTTTTAGAAAAAAATTTTCACCAAAAAACGCAAAAGTACGGTTTTTTTGGCTTGCCTTGTAAATTTCAACTTTTAGATTACCTAATAATATCCGAAATTTCATATTAATATAAGAATTTTTTAATTTTGCAAAATTAGAAAATTATACCCAACAAATTTTTAAGCCTTATAAATCAAAAATTAATCACAATATACGAAGGAAGAATGCTTAACTGATAACACACCACTTTTTTCCTCGATCAACTACACATTTTGAAGAGAGAACTTTTCTACTTTCTATAACCGGATAAAATTTTACGATCCTTTTTTACATGCATGCATATGACCGTTTATCGATTGGCATTATAAACAATTTATATATTTGATGTAAATCTTCATTTGATTGCCACAATAGAGTTTGTTTCAAAAATACTATACTTTTTCGAAAAAGTTATGCTTGGATTGTCAAAGTAAATATTATACCATGAACTTCACGTCTCTCTGACTTTTGGTTCTGAGTGAGATTAGACAGCTAGCGCTAAGCATCCACTTGAAGAAATGAAGGCAAATCTTTTGGTTTATTATCATCGATTCTCTTGGCAAGAATGGAAAGGATTCAAGGACCAGTCCACTCGGAAAAAAGTTGCCATAATTTGTATATATTCGGAAAGTTCATAAAATTTGGAGCATGTTTTGTTTTTACGGCACCACCTGAATTGTTAACGGCGTCGAGATAATTGCATGTGAAGATTCGTCTGTGTATTAGAACGAAAACATGAACGCAATAGTCAAATTCCTGACTCAATAAAAATCTGTATATTGAGAAGAAAATAATTCAAAATCCTTAAAGATTTAGAAAAAAATAAATACAGCATTTTTTATAACTCTACGAGGCGAATAAATTGACACTAAAATTATTCAATTTGAAAATTGTTTTAAGTTATTGAAACGAAAACATTTGAATTTTTAGGAAAATTTTTCGATTTTTGGCAATTTGTAAAAGTACGACTGCGCCGAACGGGGCACTAAATGGGACGCCGAACACGCCAAAGGGTCCAAATTAGGCTTAGGCCTAAGCCTACAGTAGCGGAAAAAAGTCTTGGGGCAAGGGTGAAAAGAGTGTGTTTTTCACCTTGCCTAAGACTTTTTCCGCTACTGTAGGCCTAGGCCTAAGCCTAATTGGAACCCTTTGGCGTGTTCGGTGCCCCGTTCGGCGTGTCCGGCGCAGTCTTACTTTTACAAATTGTCGAATTTTTCAATTTTTAATTTTAACGAATTTCAAGAATTGAAAAATTCGTCAAAAACTGAAAAATGTGCTAAAAATTGAAAAATTCATCAAAAATCGAAAAATTTGTCAAAAATCGAAAAATGTGCTAAAAATTGAAAAATTCGTCAAAAATCAAAAAATTCGCCAAAAAATGAAAAATTCGTCACAAATTTAGTCAAAAATTCAAATGTTTTCGTTTCAATTAAAAAAATCGATTGCGTAGCTTGAAAATGCTTCCCTGATTCAGGGAAATAAAATGTGTGTATTGAAGCGAAAATATGAAAATTTTGGATTTTTCTAATTTTTTACAATAAACTGGGGACCTAGCGCTTCGCGCTCGGAGGGGAAAAGAAGTTGTATTTATTACCCGTACTACGGAGCTCGGCCTCGCTCCGAGTAATTTGTTTCTATTCTTCTTGGCAGGGGCAAAAAAATTCAGTTTTTGTTGGGAATCGAACTATAAACAATTTATATAAGCCGAGAGTCTTAGCCACTCGGCCATGAGGGTAACCTTTCACACTTCGATAAAATTGTATTACCATTTTACGTTAAAAATTGATATGGAGCTAAAAAATTTTCCTTGAAAGATATCCCCATGATTTTTGTGTCATTTTTCTTCTCTCACCAAGCCCTATCGATTGGTATAGGCCGTGACGGAATGAGAGTTAAGGTGATGGAGATAGCACAAACAGACACACATAGTGCGTTTAATGTTTTGGGATAAAACGATATTTTAATCGACAAACACAGATCCCACAAAAATATTATCATCAGCACACTTACGAGATTACCGGTTTCAAAATCCCCAGCCGTGTCTCTTTGTTATCACTATGCACTGTCTCTCTCTTCACGCAACAACAAACTTCTAGCCTCTCTATACTCGTATCACAAATCTCCCACTCAAGAGCTTTTTCGATGAAGGGTTTTCCAGGAGGGATCCAGATGGAAAGATCGACTACCACTCAAGACTTCCGCAGTCTAACTCTTCAACTCATAAGATTAGCTCATTTGTGTGCTTAGTT
>JAQGBS010001115.1:0-17143 GCA_034698545.1 Acrobeloides obliquus | reverse complement strand
CATAGCTACCGCTTCCATATGAGTTACTGCTTAAGCTGTTTGTACCATATCCACCATAGTTGCTTCCATAACCACCAGTATTAAGACTTCCACTAGTAAGACTATTTAAAGCATTGCCACTAGCATAGTTGTTTCCACCAGTGTAGCCGCTAGTATAAGGGGCACTGTTGAGATCGCTATTAGTTTGATAATTGGTAGCACTTTGACCAAGACCATAGCTGCCGCTGGGACCATTTAATAAATTTTGACCACCTGTGGAATAGGCAGCATTTTGGCTACCAGTGGAATATCCTAGGTTTTGGCCAGTTGTTGAATATCCACTATTTTGACCATATGTAGAATGCCCTCCAGTTTGACTATTTGTAGAATAGCCACCATTTTGGGCATCTGTGGAATAGCCCAAATTTTGCCCACCTGTAGAATATTCACCATTTTGACCATTATTAGAATTATAGCCTCCACTTTGAGTGCTAGGGCCGCGATTAACTCGTACATTCCCAGTAGTTTCGATTTTTACAGTTAACGTTTTTCCACCATGATTAGCACCATTGCCATTTCCTGTATTTAAAGTGTTAGCAGCAGCCCCACAACTGTTACATCCACCACTGTTTCCTCCACCATTCCCTCCATTGTAAACGTTTTCATAACGCTTGACTCGAATACTAAATTTTTGAAGTTGAGGTCTGGTTATTAGCATAGGAGACTAGATCTAGTAAGGCAGTTTTTTAAGACAAAAATTGGCGGTGATTCGAAAGTTTAAAAACGAGTAATGCCATTAGACTCGGCTCAACAAGGCGAGTAAAACTAATACCATATTGTACACGCTTCCCTGACCCTGATTCATGGAAAAATGGTTTTGAAGCAAAAATGATTATTTTCGGTTTTCGCATTTTTTATCTGAGAATCACTCTTCTATGGGTAATTTTATACGAGAAATCGATTGCACACGTTTTCGAAGCATAAAAACGATTCCCTGATACAGAAAATGACAATTTTCACTTTTTCTTTAAAAATAAGTTTCGCTGTAAAACCAATTTTTCCCTGAATCAGGTTCAGGGAAGCGTTTTCACGCTCCGGAAATGCGGGCAATCGATTTCTCGCATAAAATTAGCCCTAGAGGGTACATTTTTAGAAAAATAAATTTCCGGGTCCCAAAAAATAAAAAAGCTACTTTGTTTGGCCCACCATATAAAATGAACAATTTTAAGGTGCCAACGTAAAAAAAAGTTAACTTACCCTGTTGCAACACTAAGTTTATGAACTTCTTCAGCTGAGCCGCATTTTAACAAAAAGCTCAATAATAAAATTGCAAATAATCTATTTAAAATCATTTTCTAATAAAAACTGTCTCGGACACCGGGGATCAAAAACTTAGAAAGTGGACAGAACAATACCTAAACTACATTCCTACGAAACGAAAAGTTTGTGATGACCTTGATAATTAGGCGGAGACCCTTTAAAGAATAATCAACAAAAACAAAAATAACGGAAACAATTATTTATTTCTTGCAAAGGAGTCTACTGATATTGTTGATCAAATAGTGGAACTTGACATTTTTGTGACGTATGCATTAAGATTAATAGATACAAAATTTTCAATGAAACAATATTCTAGAAAGAAAATAATAAATGCCAAAATTAGGTATCGGGTTGTTCAATAAGTATTGTCGGCCCAAAAAATATTAGATTGTACCATAATTTTCGGACTTTTGAAAAAAGCGAAATTTCAAAAAGTTCTCCAAATCGGCTGATTTTTTCTACTCGGAGATTTTTCGACATGGAGAACTCGAATCTGTAGAAATTTGTTGATTTTAACCATAAAGAGATACCCATACGATGAGTATACTCTCTAAAAAGGTTTCATAATGAAAAGCGTTTAAACTCACTTAAAAAGGAAATTTTTTCATGCATTGGAAATTTGAGCAAACAATTCCCCGCATAGACAGCGGTTTTTTCGACGAAAATCCGAATGTTGGCTTATTTTCGCTTAATACATCCATCTCTTTCTCTGAATTAGGGAAGCATTCTCACAATTCAGCAATACGCGCAATCGATTCCTCGCATAGAAAAACCCCTTATAGGAGTCATTTTTGTAAAGATTCCATTCAAATAACAAAAGCTCGAAAATTATGGTACAACCTAAAATTAAATAAAAAAATTTAGCCCCATTTTTTGAACATCCGGATTAGATTTATTATTAATGAATAATTAAATAAAATATATTAAATAACTTCAGGGATGCCAAGTCAGGAAGAATGAAAATAAGAACATTTTTTAGAAAAATAGGTAAAAAAAGATTTTCTAATAGAATCAGTGATAAAAAATAAGATTTTTCTCGTAAAAAAATAAGATTTTCTAATAAAATTTATTAAAAAAAGTAAGATTTGGCCTCCCAAAATAAGTACAAATCTTATTAATAAGGACACTTGGCATCCCTGAATAGCTCATGCTTTTAAGTATGAGTTATGCAGTGATGCCTAGTCTTAAAAGACTAAATAACTTATGCTTAAAGGAAGTGCAGGTCGAGGCCGGATCTCGGTCGAAAATTTTTTTAAATGACTTTCTAGGGGTAATTTTATGTGGAGAATCGATTGCAACCATTTTCAGAGCGTGGAAACGCTTTCCTGACCATGATCAGTCAATTTTAGGGTATTTTTTGCTAGTTTTTTTACTATTTTGTGAAATCATTTCATAATAAAAAAATATCCTAAAATTGCATGAATCAGGGTCAAGAAAGCGTTTTCACGCTCTGAAAATGGTTGCAATCGATTCCCCGCATAAAATTACCTCTAGAGAGTCATTTAGAAAATTTTTTCCGACCGAGAATTAGAAATATACAAATTTGCAAAGTCCTAGAAATATGCAAATTTCGCTTATGTCCCCTGGCTACTCTAACAACCTTGAAAACTTTATTGAATGTAATTTTTCCATTTTTAGAGTTCTTTTTGCACTAGGATATGCCTTTCTTCAGATCTTCTCTTTAAAGTAAAAATCTTCTTTTAATGAATCAAATTATTCAAACATCCATGGGAATAATTTTTTGATAGTTTTTAAAATATTTTCATTTTAGCTAAATGTACTTTTATTATCAATTAAATATCATACGTATTTGACGTTAGTCAATAAATGTAAACATATAAAATTTTTAGCATTCCATGGGAAAATATTTACATACAATGAGTTATTGACGCAAAAATTAGAGTTTTATCAATTAAATCAATATTTTTTGCTGAACTCTCGTTCAAAAAAAATCTTTTCCCACTCATTTTTACCATTTCAATATTTCACTTGATTTATCTAATATTTATTATGTATTTAATAAAAGAAGTGTGTAATATGCAGTATTTTACTAAAAATGGTTTCAATCGAATCATCTGAGGAGTTATGCACGAAAAACGAATTTTTAAGAAATATTTACAGGGGGTTAAGAATATTAAAAATGACACACTCTGGAGTGTGTCAACGTTTCGTAAAAAATGAAAAAATAATTTTGAAAACAACTTTAAAAAATTTATTTTTAGAGGGTTAAAAATAATTAAAAATATTCCCAAAATTATTTTTGAATTTTTTACGAAAGGTTGATACACTCTGATGCATACTTGAATAGGGGGTCATAATTACGACGCCCCGCGCCACGCCGCGCGAGGGGGTTTACGACCCCCTCCCTATTCATCTACGCGCCGAGATGTGTACTCGAAATGCTGACAAACTCTGGATTGTGGATTTTTAATATTTTTAACCCTCAAAAAATATTTCTTAAAAATTCGTCCGACAATTTTGTTGTGCTTTTCATGCATAACTCGTCTAGATGAAGCGATTGACGCCATTTTTAGATCTATAGAAAAGTTCAAATATTATGACAGATGTACATCTAGCCAAGTGTATTACGTTTGACATAAAATTTACTATCGCTTTTAATTCGATCGTTGACCCCATAAATTATGTTATTATATTTTCTAATTTCTTTATCTCATTAGTAATTTTGCTGATCACCCGGTTTTGTCTCAATTTTTCTGGACCCCAATGAAAACAGAAATGCTATTGACATATGTATATACGCTTCAACAACCCTACAATGCTGCATCGTCGTAGCAGCTAGCTTTATAATCATCTGTACGATATTGTTCATACAAAAAGCCACCGTCTCCCAACAGTACTTGGTATCGACTCGAGAAGCTGTGCCGGATAGAAAGAAGATTATTGGAGTTTGTATAGCACAAGTTGTAGTCTATGCTATTCAAGGTTTATTGCAACTCGTTAGCTACATTTCAATAATGAATAACAATGAATTGTATTGTAATTCGAAATTCTTCTATGTTCTCGCAAATACTCGATCAATAATTCAAAATCTATGTAGATCCATAGGGGCGTTGATAATAATGCTATTTTTGAATGCATACCAGAAGGCTTTGTTAAGAATAAAGAATAAGCTAATAGAGTTGCTTAAAAAATTCTAGTTATTATTTAAGAAACCAATATAAAGTTTAAAGAAAAGTGTTATTTTAATATATAACTCGGTGAAAAAAAGATTTTTCATTGATTTGTTGTTGGAACAATAGGTGGTCGTATAGTCCTTGGTTCAATGGACGATGCTATGTTGTTATTGTCCCAGAGTTTTTCCAATCAGTTCAGAGTCATTCTTTCTCACCAGAGTTTTTCCAAATACGAATACACGAATACGTATTCGAATTAAAAATTGTAAATGAATACAAATACATATTTGTATTCGTATTCATATTCGAAAAACGAATATGAATACAAATACAAACGAATACTGAGCGATTTTTGCTATTTCACGCTGTAAATTTTGTCTTATGTAATTAGAAAACCATTTTTCATATTTATTAATGCTTAAATATCAAAGTTTAAATTCGAAAAATCGCCATAACTTTAACAGATTAACGTTTCAGGCCTCCAAATTTGCACTATTCCTCCCCCTAGAACCCCCATCTACCCCCTAACTTTTCATGAGGAACATTTTTCGCGATGACGAGAAATTTCGAAAAATTCTGGTTTTTGAGCACGCAGCCACTCGGCCATGGGTAAAACCCCCAAAACTCCATGATATGGTACTCATTTTGAAGCGCTCGGCGACCCCAATTTTTTATTAGGTTGTTCAATAAGTATTGCGACATTTCTTTTTGTCATCTAATGGCTCCGGAAATCCGTTTTCGACCAAATTTTTTTTCAGTATTAGGCAAGAGTGTATGCTGAATACGATTCAATCGGTCTTTTTAAAATGGGTCATGTTTTCTTGTCAATATACAGACTTTTTCAAAAAATTGGTCTTTTTCAATGTTGCAAAATTTTAAAATGTTGACATTTGGCTATAGAAGTCGATTTTTGACAAAAATTTTTTACAATAATAGGGTTTTTCTAGGCGGGGAATCGATTATGCGCATTGCGGATGCATGAGAATGCTTGAATGACACTGATTCAGGGAATGCAAAATTTTGAATTTTTGGAAATATTTTTTTCAAAATCTTAATGGTCTCACCATTATGATTTTTCACCAAAAATCACCAAATTTTTTTCATTATTTTCTAAAAATGTTCAAATTTGTCAATCTTTTCATCAAAATCATCATTTTTCGCCAAAAATCGTCATTTTAGAGCACTTTCAGCTTAAAATAGCAATCTTCTATGAAATTTCGACTTCGATTTCGTTTCGATTTGGGCCCCCAAATTTCGATTTCGACGCCAAAAAATCGAATTTTGACCAAAAAATTGAATTTTTAGCCAAATTCGATTGTTGATCAAAAATCAAATTTAGCCAGCAAATTAAGTTTTCTAAAACATCAGGTCAGCAAAACCACTTTTCTGAATTGTGCCATTTTTAATATTTTTAGGGTCGGCACAAGCTATCGCACGGTCACAAGCAACGGCACAAGCTATCGTACGAAAGCTTCGAAAATGTCAAATTCGGATTCCCCATATGCTTTTACTCCTATAAGAGACATCTTCAGAAAAAATTTCAAAAAATTTTTCACTGATGTGGTTCCCCCTATTGCGTAGTAGCTCCTGAACTTTTCTTGTGGAAACAAAAAATTTGCTTGTTCAATTAGTCCAAGTGATCAGCTTTTTAATCTTTTTTGCAGAGTGTGAAATTTTTGATTATATAAGTCTGACTTTTGTTTCTTAGAATCACAAATAACTTTCTTTTAGTTTTCTTTGTTGCGCCTGAATGCGTTCATTATGAATTTGTTGAGGTGTTAATTGTCTCAAGATGTATAGAAAATTGCTCTGTGTGATGAAGTTTATGATTAAGTCAGAATCCTGTTCTTTTTATATATCTTGCTAAATAGTTCAATTAGTCCAAGTGAGTAAAATTAGTCCAATAGAGTCAGAAGCAGATATGGAACTGATTAGAATTCTACATTTGATCAATTCTATTATTTCTGGACTATTTGGGATTTTTGGATGTATTTATTTAATATTTTTGATTATAAAAAAGACTAATCAAGAAATGAAACAATATAGTCGAGTACTGTTGGATTCTACAATTACTAATTTAATAAACGCAATTTTGGTTATGATAACTGATCCGGTGAGTTTATATAGTGGGTGCGCTGAATCGATTTCTCACATAAAATATATGTTTAGGGTAATTTCTAGGCAAAAAATTGATTGCGCGCATTTTCGGAACATGAAAATTAAGTTTGACCCTGAAAATTAGGGTAGAATTACGTTTCAACGCGAAAATTTTTTCCGATTTTATTTTAAAAACTGACTTTTTAGAGTAATTTCTACGCGAAAAATCGATTGCGCGCATTCCTTCAGGGTCAAGGAAGCATTTCAATGCTTCGGGAATGTGGGCAATCGATTTTTCGTCTAGAAATTACCCTAAAAAGTCGATTTTTAGAAGAAAACCGGAAAAAAATTTTTGAAAAAAATCACGTGGGTGGCCCCCCCATGTAGACGAGCTCCAAAATTTTCAATTTTTCAGGAATGGGACGGTCGAAAAATAGTGACTTTTTTAAGTGACTTAGCGACTCAATGCCAAAATAATGACAAAAGTCATTATTAGTGACTATATAGAATCTCTATTCCCCCCAGCTACGGCACTGCCTCGGCTGATGCCTTCAGTTTTTTCGGTCTCTGTTTACTTTCAACCGCTACTTTATTTGATTTAAAGTTTTGTGCAAAATATTCAAAAAAGTTTGTTTATTACAGTGAAAAATTTTATTTAAAACTCCCCATTTTTGAACCCCTAGATGATTTCAACTCGGTAAAATAATGATGAAAGAGTATTTATTTTACTAATTTTAGGTCATAACTGTTTTTAATGGTAATCTTTACATATTAACTGGTGGAATTCTTCGAGAAACAAAATTGTCAATTCGATATGGAAGTTTAGTATCTTGGTGTTATAGTTTATTTGTGCTCAGCAATTTTCTGTCAGTTTTATTTTATTGTCGCTATATTGTATTATGCAAGTAAGATTAATCTTTAAAAAAATGTTTTTAGACATTTTTAAATCGCAAATACTTTTTCTTGGCACAACTTTACTTTTTTTGGCACAAATTTAAAAAAAATTTATGCCAAAAAAGTGTCATTTGTACCAAAAAAGTAAAATTGTGGATCCTAGGACCTTTCAAGCTATGTTTTTCGAGCCGGATTTTAAAATCAATTTTTACAAAGATTTAAAAATTAACCTAAAAAGCAATTACATCATTTTTCTCAGCTCAATGAGACGAATAAAATGACACCAAAATCATCCAATTTTGAGTTTGAGTAGGGTTATTGAAATCATACATGGGCAAGGGGGAGGGGTATTGTACCCCTCTAATTTGTCGTATCGGAGGGAAAAATTAATGGACCAATTCGTATTTTGACTTCGAATACGTCCAAAACATATATACGAATTCGTATTTCGACTTTTTCGCCTGTCGACGTTTTTTTTGGTCGACAGTAACCTTTGGGACTAATTCGTATTTTGGGGCCCAGTATCCCTGCTTGCCCATGTATGATTGAAATGAAAACTTTTCGTTTCAATAACCCAACTCGATCACCAAATTGAATAATTTTGATGTCATTTTATTCGTGTCATTGAGCTGAGAAAAATGCTGTAATTACCTTTTCAGATTAATTTTAAATTTTTTGTAAAATTCGATTTTTTCTAGTCTCGTCAAGGCTCACAAAGTCTGTTTTTGGCTCTAAAAGCGTGGCTCGAAAAATCCTATAACCAATCTAGAAACCAAAGTGGCACGCTTTTTAAATCTTGTTTTTAGAAGATACTCTATCTCTCTTTATCAATACATTAAAATCTTATTAACGGCTATTGGTTTTCCTTTTATACTTATTATTTATTTTATAATATTCTTCGTTCCAACTGATGATGATGATAGCAAAGCGAACGCCTATTTTAGTCAAATTTTAAATAGCCCAAGCGAAATTGAAGTCGGCTTTGGAATTTTGATATCTATAGCTGAGGTATTGGATAATTTTTTGCTAAAAACTTTTTGTATTTTTAACCCATTTGTGTCGGGAACTTAGGGTTGTATTGGGTATATAGCCCGTTTCAACTGGAATGCAAAAAGTGGGGATCACAGTAAAGTGGTAAATCTTTTACTTTTCAAAATAATAGAATATCCTGGAAATTTGAAGAAGCATTTCCGTGTTAAAGACCTTATTATTTTTAGAATGATGCTAAAGCTTTTGTATATATGATACTTCTGATTTTAATGTTTACTATAAATTATGTAATTATTGCAATTTTGGCAATTAAAATTTGGCACTACATGAAATCGACAGCAAATTTAGTTAGTTCGAAGACGAAAGAAATTCAAGTGCAACTATTCAAAACTATGTTCTATCAGGTAAAATATAAATTCAAGTTTAGCAAACACTTCACTTTTTTCGGAGATTTGGGTAACAGTCACGGCTTCTGAAATCGGATACTTCCTGTCGTTAAAATCAACAAATTCCTTTAGATTCGAGTTTCCCATATTGAAAACTCTCGGAGTAGAAAAAAGCATCCGATTTAGAGAATTTTTTGAAATTTCGATATAAAGTCCGAAAATTGTGGTACAACCCAATACATGAGAAAATATGAAATTTCTATTCTTACATTTTTATCTAGGCTGTTACTCCAATAGCAACTATTTTCCTCCCTGCATTGTTTGTAATAATTCCTACTTTGCTAAGGGTGGATGTTACTTTATCCGTGATTGTCGTCACTTCCGGATTGCCTTGGGTTCCTGCAATCAATAGCTTCATGACAATATGGCTAATCAAGCCTTATAGGAATGCAATTCTTAAAATGTTTAACAACAAAACGGTTACTCAAGCTATCAATATTAAAACTATATCTTAAGCATTAAAGGAGGGTAACAATTGCGGCCCGTTTTCCGAAATTTTTTTTGAAAACCATCGATTCTTAGGTTTTTCTAGGCGGGGAATCGATTGCGCGCACTCCCGAACCTTGAAAACGCTTTCTTGATCCTGATTCAGGAAAAGGATACGTATTTATGTAAATAAATTGATTTTCGCTTCAATACATCGATTTCTTCCCTGAATCAGGGCTAAGGAAGCGTGTTCAAGGTTTGGGAATGCGCGCAATCGATTCCCTGCCTAGAAAAACCTAAGAATTGACGGTTTTCTCATAAAAATCCGAAATTGTTTGATTTTCGCTTTAATATACTCATCTGAATCAGGGTCAAGGAAGCGTTTTCATGCTTCGGGAATGCGCAGAATCGATTTCTCGCATAAAATTATTCCTAGGAATTTATTTTTTACAAAAATTAAAAAAAAAATTTTTTGGAGAACGAGCCGCAATTGTTATCTCTTCTTTAATGACTTTTTATTTTATCATATAAAAATAGACAACAAAACGAAATAAAACAACAAAGCGAGATTTCATATTCAAATTATTTTATATGAAATTTATTTAAACGAGTTGATAGTTTTGGTGATGATTTCCATAGCTTCGTTCAATTGTTGCTCGGTTATTATTAGCGGTGGTGCAAGCCTGATGTTTTTGACATGAGTATTTTTAGCAAGAAGGCCATTGTCACGAAGTTTTAAGCACACATCATAAGCATTTACATCTAAATTTTTTGATTTTTTGAAAATTTGAAACTTTTTCTTACTTTCATTTATTACCATAGCGCAGAAGAGACCTTTTCCTCGAACCTCTGAAACGACTTCTTTGGGAAGCTTTTTTAAGTTTTCCATAAAGATTTTTCCCAGATGTTCGGCTTTTTCGCTCAGTTTTTCGTCGATGATGATCTAAAAAAGATCATTCTGTCCAATTTCTGATACAGTCGACTGTCGCTAAGCCGCCACCCCGGGTCCGGAACACTTTTCGATGTAAAAGCCTCTCGCTAAGCCGCTTTCATTAAGCTACCACCTTGGGGTCGGTTCCCAAGGATGGTGGCTTAGCGAGAGTAGACTATATAAGACTTTTAGACTAAGGAAATAGCAGAATATCAAATTTTCATTCCTCCCCCCCCCCACAAAATTGCTTGTTCTCATTACCTCACCATACCTATGATTCATAACTAAGTGTGGAAAATTTTGGGCAAGGGCCAGTCCGTCCTGAACCATGCAAGGGCCGTGACTCGGACTTGTTTTTATATCCCTTTGGGGCTCGGACTAGGAATGCTCTGAATTTCTTCGGCCTTCTCGAGTCAAGACATGACGAGATCTTGCCTTTAATTTTTTGTACCCTTTTGGGTCTCGGCTTTGCCAGCTCAAGTTGGGCCTGGGGGCAAGTCCGTAAGAAGGGGGTTCAATTTTGAGGAAGAGTATAAAATTTTTGTAATAAATATAAGGGGAGCATTAGAAAATTTTTTTTCATATTTTCAATTTCTGAGAGACCCAAGGTGCCCTACGTAGTTATGGACCTGGACGGGAGCCAGTTTTTCCCACCCCTAATCATAAATATGTTTTTATAAATTATACCTGAACAGCTTCTTTAGCAATAGTAACTCCTAATGGGTTTCCACCATAGGTTGAACAATGTTGTCCAGCCTTGATGGTTAGCATGATAGGATCGTCACAAAGGACAGCTGATACTGGATACATTCCACCAGATAGAGCTTTGCCCAATGTTATAATATCTGGTCTTACACCTTCTTCGTGATATACACACAACATTCTAAAAATTTATGATAAAAGCAACATCTTAAACTCATCCCCTTACTTTCCAGTTCTTCCTAAGCCGGTTTGAACTTCATCACAGATGAAGAGGACATTATGCTTAGTGCAGAGATCTCTAACACCTTTGAGATAGCCAGGAGTAGGCACGATGACACCAGCTTCGCCTTGTATAGGCTCTATCATAAAAGCGGCAGTATTGGGATCAGATATGGCTCTCTAAAATTTTCGAATGCTTTTTGATTTTGGAAGATGATAAAAATGCATAAACAGACTTTTGTGGATATGATTTTAGAGGGTGGTTAGGTGTGCTGGGGTGGGTATGATTTATTATAATTTGCCATTTTTGTACTCTGGGGAAGAGGTGCCTAATTGGGCCATATGGTTTTGACATACCTAAAGAGACTTTCCCAGTCACCATTTTTGGTGACTGGAAAAGTCTCTCTAGGTATGTCACAGTGTACTGATTTTGTCACTAAGAAATTCTACATGCTACGACATTTTAAGAAAATTGTAAATTCTAATAAATTTTACCTCAACAGCAGCTAAATCGTTGTACGGAATTTTCTCGAGCCCTGGCAAATATGGTCCAAAACCGCCATAACTTTCTGGGTCTGTAGAAGCTGAGACTGCTGTCATAGATCTACCCATAAAATTGTTTTGAGCAAAAACAACTTTAGCCTGATATCTTGCTACTCCTTTGACATCATAAGCCCATCTTCTAGCCAGTTTTATAGCTGTTTCACAGGCTTCCACTCCTAAAAAGGGATTTTGATCGTTCTTGGAACTACTAAAGATTGATTCCTAACGGGATTGAACTTGCAGGCTCAACGTTACTTAACTTGCCAGATCGGACGGTCTGGCAATCAACGACCAACTAAATTCGCTCCAACTTTTTATATAATACAGAGGGAAACGGAGTATAACCTGGCCCGGTCAGCCTAAACGGGATGGGGAAAACATCCTGGGCCATATCGGGTCTTGGGCTTTTTATGATTCGGCCCAGTCCTAAAATTTTTTATGCTTACCAGTGTTCATGGGCAAGACCTTGTCATAACCAAACAATTTCGTAATAAATTCTTGATACTCCCCAAGAGCATGGTTATAAAAAGCTCTTGATGTTAAAGCCAAAGTTCTGAGTTGTTTCGAAGCCACTTCTACCAATCTCGGATGGCAATGACCCTGATTCACGGCAGAATATGCTGATAGGAAATCAAAATAACTTTTACCATCTACGTCCCAAACTTTTACACCTTAAAAGGTAATTTGAAAAATTTTTGAGGTGAGAAAAAAATAATTTACCTTCTCCTCGAGCTAGTACTACTGGTAGAGGGGCATAATTATGAGCGCCATATTTTTCTTCGCGATCCATGTATTCTTGAGCTCTTGAGGCGGATTTTGAGCGTTCGAAATTCAAGCATGGTCTTAAACGAGTGCGGATTGGGGCAAAGAATCGTTGTGAGTTACTAAGCATTTTTGTGAAAATTTAGCTAAAAGGTAGATTTTTAGAATACTGAGAAAATATTTTGTTAAAAAATCATATTTTCTATTTAGGAGGGGGTAGGGTAGTGGCGTAGATAGAAGGATCGGCTGGGGGCACTTCACCAAAAAAACCATTTTTCCAAAAAACATAATAGGGACCCTTATGTCTAGGGATTTTTTTTAAATAGCCTACTAGAGGAGGGGGCATTTGCCCTCGTGTCTATGCCACTGGGTAGGGGACTAGGAGCCCCGGCCATAGATAGAGTTGGTGGGGGAGGGGATAGGATAAAATTTGGCTTCATGGGGTTATACCCCTGTTCTTTTAGTCACTATCTCAATTCTATATCTTGAAATGAACCCTCTAAACGGAACCTATAAAACCATATTTTCTCCCCTATCCTCCTATCAAACTTCACACTTCGGTACTAATCATCACAGTCTGGCATGTTAAACTAATCATCATATTCTGGCATGTTCGGTGGCCTTTTGGCCTATTTGATTAACCTCATAAAATTCTGAGCTAATAAAAATCCCATTAGCGTCCTCTCCTACCTTTTCTCTTATCAGCAATTCGAATGTTTATGTTTCTTGAATAAACTCTGACAGCTTTGGCAGCCATATTTTGCAGCAAATGCGATAAAATACATGTTGACCACCGAGTAAGACGTCAACAGAAAGAATTATGTTTGGAATGGTTAATGGGTCTATAGATCATATGGGTTTTAAAAAAATAGTCGAGCAACCAAAGAGATAAAAATTTGGAGGTGAACGTGGTTTTTGATATGAAAGACCTAAGGTTACGAAGGTAATAAAAAGTAAAACGTTCTGAATTGTTTTGGATCAGTGATATAGGCCAAAAGGCCACTTTTTTATTTGCATCCTACACTCCAAAAATTTGACACTTTTATAATGGAAAAAATAGATTAAAAAAGTTGAACCATGCATGAAAAGGGATATCAGGTCTCCCACTCTCTTATGCAGATAAGACAGAAAAATGAAATACTACAAAATATCACACTGAAAGGATTTGTTGTGAGATACCTCCTTTCCACGAGAAGAGTCTACAAATGCTGTCGTTGCATAGTACAGTGGATAAGGAGACCGCCCATCCGATCTGACAAGTTAAGAAATGTTGAACTCCAGGTTCGATCGATTGCCCAAAGTTTTGGAAAATTTCCGAAAAAAACATAAGGGAGACCAAAGCAAAATTTTATACATTTTTTGGGACTACCCCCCCCCCCCAAATCTGAACTAAAGGTACACACTGCATACAACAATACAGGCATAGGTCACCAGTAGGGGGAGGGGGGTACACCGGTCCCTCAGGATGGATGGATGAATAGCCTTTTAGGGGGGGGGTACATTCATACATAAACAAGGAGGGGGGACAAGCTACCTCGGGGCTATATGTTGTCGACCAAAAAAAGGTCGATTTTTTCAAAAATTTATATGATGAATGAATTGGGGGGGGGTACATGAACCCCCCATGATGGATGGATGAATGACTCTAAAGGCGGAAGGTCCGAGGATGAGTAGTGAGGGGGTACTGTACCCCCTCCTTTGGTAATCTATGAATCCAAGTACTATTTTCATTCGAATTGCTGGACCCCAATTCAAAGACCAACACACTAGCCACTTGTTTATGAATTCGCTTTTTTCACTTTCTTCAAAATCCAACCACTTGCATAGAATATTAATCATATGACAACAACTGAACACATGTTTAAAAATCTAAGGCGTTAACGATCATGAGGTCTTTGCTCAATTCTGAATGACTTCATGTGATTTTTTGTTTCTCAATTTTTTCGAAAAAAATTCTATAGCTTACAAGGAAACGAATCGACTTGATACCCTGACCCTGATTCAAGGAAATAGATGTGTGTATTGAAGCGAAAATCAAAAAATTTTGAAATTTCTCCTTTAAAATCATATTTCTGGGAATAATTTCATGCGGGAAATCGATTGCGCGCATTCCCGAAGCTTGAAAACGCTTCTCTGAATCAGAGAAGTTGGTACAAATTGGATTTTCGCTTCAATACACACTTTTATTTCCCTGAATCAGGGTTAAGGAAGCATTTTTACGCTTCGGGAATGCGCGCAATTGATTTTTCGTATGATTTTACCCCTATATAGGCTGTTTTGGCAAAAAAAATTTTTCAGAGATTAGTCCCTAATTCTTAACCCCCTTTAAGGAAAAATTCATAGCATCGAAAAACCGTTTTTGAGGCCAAAAAACGGTTTTTCAGCTCTAAGAATTTTTCCTTAAGCCAAGTCTAAATCTGGTCGCATTTTTACTAATAAATATGAGTATAAGGAACTTTTTAGCAGCATACTTTTCCTCGTAGACTTAATTCTGAGGGGCCTGTCATACAAATCAGCCTATATAGGCTTGTATAGACAATCCTACAGAAAATCGAAAAAGCTCTATGAGTCGATAATTTTGTCATGTCTCCTAGTAAATCGGGTATAGCTAGGTTTCATCAAAATTTGAGAATATCAAGTTAATCCGTTTCCTTGTTAGTTTAAAAATGTAATGAGCAGTTTTCTAACTTTTCCTATAATTTTTTCCATAGCTTTTCATTAAATTTGTATTATATAATGAAGAAGGAATTTTGCAAGAATGTATACGCCCAAAAAGTACTAGATGTACTTTTCTTGCAACCTATAAAAATCTTTTATTCCCCATCTGTTTACATAAAATGAAAATTCTGAATCTTGAGTGTACTCTACTGTATAATTGATAATCGTTGCTTCTAGAAAATTCTATCCCCTTCAAAACACATTGTTGTCGTACTAGCATCAGTACATCATAAGATAGTATTTGTCGGCTTGTTTAAACAAGATCATTAAAAATTATTGACTATCCTACCAAAAGTATTTGCTGATCACGCGGATACTAAAATTTTGATAACACTACAAAAGTGTGCGAAAGACGAGTATACTCAGTATTATCAAAGTCCGGAGACGGCTGCTATATGGCTAAATTTCTGCAGGTTGGTGAAAAAAATTTTTGGAAAAGAGACCTAAAGGGCTAAAAAGACTTTGCAAAAAATAAAGTCAAAAAGAACCAAAAAAGGATGAGGGAGGGTATAGAAAGCCTCAGAGAAGAAAGAGGTTCTAAAAAGGGTCTCTTGTTCAGGATTCGATTTTTATGGTGCTAAAATTGGAGAAAATTCGAAAAATTTAAAATTGAGTTATGCCATTCGACTCAGTTTGCCGAGACGAGTAAAACGAATACCATAACATGGGGGTTTCCATCCCGGTCGAGTGGTTAAAGTGACAGATTTGCGGTTTATAGGATCGAGTTCGAATCCGCTTCGAATTTAAAGTTGTCCAAATTCCATGAAAATTTTTGCATATCTCTATCGTGGCTTATAAGACAGAGATATGCAAACATTTTTATGGAATTTGGATAACTTTAAATTCGAAGCGGATTCGAACTCGACCCTATAGACCGCAAATCTGTCATTTTAACCACTCGGCTATGGAACGGGTTGGAAAACTCACGTTATGTTATTCGTTCTACTTGTCTTGGCGAGCTGAGTCGATATGTGTAAACATTTTCTCCACACACAACCCCAGTAAAAATTTAAACATCCCATACACGTGTGTTATCCCTTTCAAGAGGAGGGTACCTTCATCTCACCCCACCCCATGCAAAGAGGTTTTTTGGATATCCCTCTTACCAATAATTCCACATTCTTCCCCATAAAACAAAATTTTTAAATTTTCCTACCCTATAAGAATTTTCTAAAACATTAAAACATACAAAATTTTCAGACAACTAACGCGCAACCAAAGAATGCATGCTCAAAGATTAGTAGTACAAAAAGTATTTACTCGTCGTTACGTTTTCCTAACAAGCGCCACAACTACGATCCGTTCATCGGGCTTAATACAAAGCTTGATCCAGAAAGCATTTTCACCACGGTACCTGCTGTTAACCAATACACTTACATGTGGCAGTCTACTGGGAGCGGCTGACTATTTCGTCCAAAAAGTGGAAAATCGCTGGGCTGGGAAGAGAAAGCCAGTAGATTGGGCAAGAATTAGTAAGTTATGAAAAAAAATAGAATATAGGGGTGATCGTGTGTATTTTTGAGGAAAACAAGGGGCAGCTCCATTCTAGTCCTGCAAAAAAGTCGGAAGAACATAGGCTAGAAAAGGTGCAGACAAGGGTCAGAGTTTGAACAAAGTTTTCCAATCGACTCAGCTTGCCGAGTGCTTCAAAACGAGCATCTAAGCGAACTTTTTTTACCCTTGCATGCACAATTTTCTGCATTTTTCTGCGCCGTGCCCCTAAAACCTGAATTTCAATTCAAGAGGAGTATCTCCCTTGATTTTTAGCTATTCCCCTTTTCCGATATGACTATGACTTATCAGAAACAGATAAACCTATGGGGTCACACTGAGGTGGATTAAAGGGAGAGCAAAATAGCTCTGATGACTTCCTCTACCAAATTGTTTTACATAGAGTAAGATCTCAAATTTTAGTGCGAGTAGCAGCAGTAGGATGCATGTGGGGTCCTATGAACCATGTATGGTATCGCTTTCTCGACCGA
>JAQGBS010001114.1:0-17147 GCA_034698545.1 Acrobeloides obliquus | reverse complement strand
ATCCACAAGTGTGGAAAATTTTTACAAGGAAGTCTATAGCGCCCTTCTCATCTTCAGATCCACGGATGGCAAACTTTCCATTTTCGGAAACATTAGCTTGGTTGATTAAATCATCGTCATCGACTAAAAATCATGCTATAGTATTAATATTAAGGAGACAGTAGAGGGATAACTGATGTAGAGAGATACCCAAACAAATTTTATCCCCATCTAATTTCTTGATTACCATACTCGGGGACCCCACACTCAACCAACCAAACCAGGGGTGGACGTAAAGACCTGAAAACGTCTTTACATATATTTTGGTGCCATAAAATGGCACCAAAATTACTCAATTTTAAATTTGTTTTGGGTTATTGAAACGAAAATTTTCAAATGTTTTCGTTTCAATAATCTAAAACAATTTTCAAATTAGTTAATTTCGGTGTCATTTTATTCGTCTCGTCGAGTTATAAAACATGTTATATTTATTTTTTCTAAATGTTCAAGGATTTTGAATTATTTTCTTCTCAATATACAGAATTTATTGATTCAGGGACAAAACTATCATACAAGCTTTCGTTGTAATACACAAAATTTCAAAATCGCCAACTTCACACGCAATTATCTCAAAAACTACAACGATTCAGAACATGCCGTAAAAACAAAAAATGCTCCATTTTTCATGAACTTTCCAAATATATACAAATTATGGCAACTTTTTTCCGACCGGACTGTTCCTTTATACCCACCCTACACCATACCCAACCATAAATGAAAAGATGGGAATGCCAATTTTGAAAACTGTGTGCGGGGGTCTACTTTTTAGATAATCTCTCTCCCTGTTATCTATGTTCCCAACGTACTCCCTTATAGGGGTACTAGATGATTTTTTTTAAATTTAAGTTTTAAGGCTAAATTTAAGTAAAATTACTTAAATTTATAGTTTCAGAGATCAAATTTAATTAAATCTGGGATCTCTGTCTCTCATCAGGTTAAAAATTAGATGAGATTATCGGCCGGCCGATGAAACCTTGACGACCGTTTTTTGTCATCAGCGTCAGGCAACCTTAACATCTGGACTTCTCACCTTCCCCGCTGTGATCCTCCGATTGGATCACAAACCAAGGTTCACTTCAAAACACACGACCCCCAGACGCGGGTATAGTGATAGAGTTGCCAAACATCAGCCAAAGAAAAATCTTTTGGATTCAAGGTGGAACCGAACCTTGCTAGTGCCGATGATGGCGTAGTCTTAACAGCGCACCTGACCACTACGCCATGGAGGTCCTTTTTTAGCAGGGCACTAATTTCGACCTTGAAGTAGATCCAACTAGGTCTGTGTTCTTATTTAGGTAAGTTTCGGTCATTTTAGTTGTTCCGTGTTTCGTTCCGATCTTTGGAACTGTTCCGTTGCAGCCCTGGTGCGAATCACAACACTCCCCCTTGCCCATTTATCTATGACTTACATGGAAGTGGGTCAAGTTCCCACAGTTGAATGGTGGCATTTTGTATTGGTTCACATCCGACCCTTCTCTTCACTATATGCCTTTTTCCCCTAATTTGTGTACTATCGTTTGCACTAATAGTTGAAGCAAGATTGTTGGTGCTAGCAGTATTGGAAGTAGTCGCTGCGGTGGATGGGGTCGATGCTGTTACTGGTACAAAACGCCCTTCTGTAGTTCTAATAGTAGAAACAGTGGTAGTTGTCGAGTCATCTTGACAACATTCCAAAGTGCCTTCGATTTGAATCGTTCTCAAAGTAGCAGAGGTATCAAAAATAAGCATAGAAAACGAGAAAATTACACAGAAGAAAATTATATACATCCTTCCTTGAGATAATAAACAAATGCAACAAAGACCTTACTAGCTGAAGAAAAGGAGAAGTCTTATGAAATAACAAAAAATTTTATAGAAAAGCGAGAATAGTTGACAGGCTTCTCGAATATTCGTTGTTATAGCGACGGAACTTGGTCATATCTTGGTCATAGAGAGATGATCTTTTGTTATTCCGGCGATAATCAGGTAAGTGAATCATAAACATCATGTATCATAATGAGCATGTGGGAAATGTTGTATGAAATAGAATTAATTGCTATTTAAATGGTTAAATAATATTGAGCTTTGAGTTCTAAAGTTTGAAAGTTTGTCTAAAAATGATATCATGCAAGTCGGTTACATAATAGGTTTTGCTGTAAACAGAGATTGAAGCACTTGTTTTCCCAGTCTTGCTTTTGCTTGAGCAAAACAATAGCAAGAATCAAGACAAAAATTCAATTTATATCAAATTTTTACAAAAATTTAAGAAAAGTACCTGGAGAACGAGGTACGTTCTCACATCACTCGGAAGTGTGACCGTGCTCGGGCACGGCTTCACTTCCGAGTGATCTTTCCAACCATTTCTGAGCAGTACACCTGAACGGCGTTCCCGATTAGAGTAAGGAAAATTGATAAAAATCGTTCGAAATCCCCTTACTCGATCGAAGGCTAAGTGAATCAAGTCCGAGTGAGGGGTTGGAGGGGAGGGGAGGGGGGAGGGTCTCTTTCAGCAAGCATCCTGTCAGTAGAATAAGTTAGGGATCATCCAGATATTACGTAATTCTTTTTGGAGGGAGGTTCGGCCCCCCTAAAAAGATGATTACGTAATATCTGGATGATCTCTAATTGAAAAAATCAGCCGATTTGGAGATCTTTTTGAAAATTCAACTTTTTTACCCTCTTGGTCCACCAAGGTAAAAAAAAATTTTCATCAAACTTCATAAAAGTGGTGTCAAATGACTTAGAATTGTGCCCTGACCACGTATATCGTGACAGGATTTAGATCGCACCTTCAAAAGTTAGTCTGAACAAACAAACATTACGCGTTTTATATAAAAAGATTCTAATTTTTTAATTTTTTTAGCAAATTTTTGTTTTAAAAATTGAAACTTTTTTGGCAAAGAAATTTTGGTCAAAGAGCATTGACTTTCCTCATGTTAGATCAGTGATCTTTCCTATTTTTAACCATTATTTTTTTATAGAAAGGCCATTATTTAGAGAGAGAGAAGGGAAAATTCAAAAACGAATCGATTTGGACCCAGAGTTTGGAAGAACTCTAGTCAGTGAACATAACAATGACTACACATCTTATTACACTCACAAATTCGTATAAATACAAGTGCATAAATGCATGTCTGATAGTATTATCTTTGTAAATATGTATCTTTCATTTTTTTAATTATTAACAAGATTATCATAAATACTAAAAACCTATTCCTGTGCCCGTCCGTACGTAAGCGCCATTTTTGAAAATCTCGCAACCTCGCCCTGCAAATTGAATAACCCCGCAATATCTTTTTTCATCGAAAATTTGGCAAAATCGACCGTTTTTAAGTGATGTTTTCATTAAAATTTGACCATTTTTAACCAAAATTTTCAATTTTTGGGGTCATTTTTTGTTTATAAATTCTTGTTTATTCTACAAAATTCTTTATCATCTATCGACGCATGAAAAAACTAACGATTTTATATTATAAATTCATTTATTGTCTTAACCAATTTTTTATCAACAAAATTTAACCTCTTTAACCCCGTAAAAACCCCGGGGAATCCCGCTCGCAAGCTTTTAAAAACCCCGCAACCTCGCCTCGCAAAATTTTTTTTGAAAGAACCCCGCCCGCAAGTCAACGCGCAGCCCTAATTTTAAAGTAATTTTTTAAATAGTTTTGTTAAGAAACTCAAATTTTCTCTTGAAAAATTTTTTTGTTAAAATTTCCTCTGAAATGAATTCTAATGCCTCCTTTAAGTTGATCTTTCTGACTCCAACCAGACAGAATTCATATGATAAAAGAGTTTCCCATCTATCTTCCTGGTACTAGACAATCAATAAACATTCTTTGAACTATCATTAAATAAAATCACACTATGGGAAATGTAGTAAACTAACGAGACTATTTAAGTTGGATCAATTGAGAGATATGAAAAAAATACTTGAGACATTTTATGAGAGCAATCATTTTTATCAGTATTACTTAATTTTTAAATTTTTTAAGCAATTTTTCAAATTATTTTTATTTTCTATATAATGCCTTCTGATATTACGAAACTGTTAAGAATTCAGTCAAGTTTATTAAGATTGAATAAAATTGTTATTCCAGGTAATTTTTAATAGATCAGTTAAAATCAAGAGTCGGAAATGGCCGACCCCGGGGCCCCATAGACCTCGGATCTGGGACTGAGGTCTCTAGGAACGATCTCAACCCTCTCCCCAATACCGCTAGCAAAATAGCATATTACAGTTAGTTCCGGACTTAAGGCTTAAGGGTACATGTACTCTCTGTAACTCTCTTTGATATAGCACTGGTTTTTCCATTTTTGGACAAGTACCCCCTAGCCGACCCTTCTGCCTATGCTATTGTCCGGGAATCAACACGGAATCTAGAGGCTAGCCCAGCCTCGGGTTCCTGGGAAAGTCAGTCGCTCTGGGCACTGGCCCAGGGGTGGCCTATTGGTCATAATCAAAATTTGCTACAAAACATTTAAATTTATATAGAAATTAAGTTTTTAGAGTGCCAAGACTCAAAAAAATTTTCATTCAAAGTTGACAACAAGAAAAGCTATGTTCATGGGTCTTCATCTATTCCTTTACTTTTTGATACGCTCGGAGAGCGATTACGTCTAGCTACCGAAAAGGTACATTATTTTTTTATAAACTAGTTCTTATTGTTATAATATAGTCACGATATAAGTGTAATAAATCATTAGGCAAAATAATGTAAGGAGACAAGATGTTTGTTTTGTTTTTGGGCGTTCAAGTCATTCATAAATTTATGAAACACTTGAAATAACCAAACTTCTGCGTATAGCGGGGAGGGGAATAAATGAGCAACTTCGAAAAATTTGACCCCTCCCGAATTTTTTTGCCAAAAATGGATATTTTTGATGATTTTTGGTGAAAAGTTCCATTTATTAAAAAATTTTTTATTAAAAAATTGAAAAAATGGGCATTTTTGGCGTTCAAAAAAGGCCGCTAAGATTTTTGCGGGAGGCTGGGGGTAAAGAGTCAATTTCGAAAATTTTGCGGCTGGGTCCATTTCTTAACTCCCTCTCAGATATGCGCAAAACTGACTATACCACCAATAACTGTCATTTTTAGTTCCCTGATCGAGAAGCAATAATTTTTAAAAGAGATGGAATTCGGAAAACTTATCAAGATTTGCTCAAAGATGTAGGAAAAATTTGTAATTTTTTTAAAATCTATAAAAATTTCTTATTAGTGTGAACAATTTGCAACCGGTCTAGTGCATCTTGGTCTAGACAAAGGTGATCGAGTTGGGATATGGTCGCCGAATCATTACGAATGGATTGTGGCACAATTTGCCACAGCACTAGCCGGCCTCGTTTTGGTAACAATTTCACTCGTCGACACAAACTCTTCAATATTTCAGGTCAATGTCAATCCTATGTACAAATCAGCAGATCTCGCATATGCCATAGGAAAAGTTGGAGTGAAGGCGTTGATCGCTTCACCATCTTTTAAAAAACATGATTATTATAGCATTTTGCGAGATATACTTCCAGAGCTTGAAAATACTTTCCATAATCACGGCAGTATTTATACAAACAAATTTCCACACTTGAAACATTTGATTATGTTTGATAAAGAAGATAGGGATTTTAGGTAGTTTTAATTTTTTAAGTCATGATTAATGAATTTTTTTAGAGGAGCTTGGAAATATTCAGATGTTGTCCAAATGGGAACCAGGCAGGATTATGAAAAATTGGAAAAGATTGAAAAATCTGTTCAACCGAATGATATTTATAACATTCAATATACAAGTGTTAGTTTTTGAAAAAATAACAATTTTTGCCTTGGGACAAGTTTGTCACATCAGCTAGGAACAACCAGGGTAAAGCCTCAACCCCCTAAAGCCCCCACCGGCCCCCAAAAGCCCCCTAGGGCCACCGCTGATGTCGGCCCCTTTGACGAGGCCGAAGCCCCCGGGGGCTTACGGAGGCCGGCCCTTTTTCGACTCTTGGGGACAACTTTTGGCCTTGCATACTATAAATTATCAATGGGAGGAGGGGACTGTCCCTCCCCCCCCCTCATGTAGCTAGCATCGAGCTAAAAGAAAAGATTTATATAGCCGGAGTGGCAAAGCTGGGTTGAGACTTTGATTCCAAGTCTCAAGGCTATATAGCCGAGCCTCGGGATATAACCCAAAACACAAAAGCTATATACATTTAAAAAAATGTATAACATTTTCCATAGAGAAATTTAAAAAAGTGCCATAGCAAAGTGCAAGTGGTGCCAACTGCACGTAAAGTCAAGGGTTTAATCTCGGAACCATTTCTTTTTGCAGTGTCCAAAATCGATAAAAAATTTTGCCTAGGGGTATTTTTAGCCCAGAAACACGAATTTGATGTTTTTATTACTCCAACATCTCAGGAAATACGATTTTTTCAATTTCTATTAAAATTTATGTGTTTTTGTAAAAATTGAAAAAAATTCATTTTTTGGAGGTTTTGGAGTAATAAAAACATCAAATTCGTGTTTCTGGTCTAAAAATACTCATAGGCAAAAAATTTTTATCGATATTGATCACTGCAAAAAGAAATGGCTCCATGCGGGATTGAACCCTCGACCTTATGCGTGCAATTGGCGCCACTTCGCACTTTGCTATGTAACCGGCACTTTTTTAAATCTCTCTGTGAAAAACATCATATATGGGTGTCAACCTTTTTTTGGTCGACACCATATAGCCTCGATGTAGTTTGTTCCCCTCCTTGTTCATGTAGTTGCACACCCCCAACGCAGCAAAAACTTGAGCGGGGCAAAAAAAAATGTTGAATGGGACAAGTTTTCCCTTGCTCACTAACCTCGACTCCCTCCCGCCTCACCAAAAATTTGGGCGGCGCAAAAATAAAATTTTTTGTTCTGGGACAAATTTCGCCTCTCCGACCGGGCAACTTTCTTTGCAAACAAAATTCACATCCCTAACATATGCACGGATCCATGAATGAACTTTTAATATTTTTTACTTTTTAGGGCACCACAGGAAACCCCAAAGGAGCTACTCTAACCCATCATAATGTTGTCAATAATGCCTACTTTTGTGGTATCAGACTGGGTTGTCATGAAAGAGTGAGTTTATTGGTATCATAGGTCGGCAAGGTGGGGAGGGGACTTCCGATGCGGTGGTCCCCCCCCCCCCCTCCCAACTCTTCATTAAATTCGTCTAAGATTTATAAAAAACGACCTTTTTTTAGCCGACACCCAATTTTTATGGGCCACTTCATGTTCGAAGGGGTCCATACGGTGGTCCCCCCTTAATTTTGGGTCCATGTGGCGGTCCTCCCCTGAATTTTGGGTTTATGAGACTCCCCTCTTGCCGACCTATGATTGGTATAATACAAAGTTGAATCGTTTAGCTTAATTTTTAGAGAACCATCATCTGTGTCCCGAATCCATTATATCATTGTTTTGGATGTGTTGCAGGAAGTTCCCTTTCGATTATACACTTTCAAACATGTGTCTTTCCAGCACCAAGTTTTGAGCCATTAGCAACACTAAAAGCTGTGGCTGAAGAAAAGTAGGTGATACTAGACGAAATGTACAAGCCTTAACCCAAGTGGGGTTAAAATAGTGATCCGGGTCAGGCAAATTCTACAGGCAGGCCTAAGACTAAGCCTCATTGAAATATCTTTTGATAAAAATAGAGATTTTTTAATGAGGATTTTTGAAAAATGCTTAGAAACCGTAGGATTTTCATGCCCATTCAAAAATTTGATTTTACCGCAAAAATATTTAGTCGCCGGTGGGATTCGAACTTGCATGTTCATAGACAAAAACCGTGAACACTACCACTCAGCCATAGTGACAAGCTGTCACTATGGCTGAGTGGTAGTGTTCACGGTTTTTGGCTATGAACGTGCAAGTTCGAATCCCACTGGCAACTAAATGTTTTTGCCGTAAAATCAAATTTTTGAATGGGCATGAAAATCCCATGGTTTCTAAGCATTTTTCAAAAATCTGCATTAAAAAATCTCTTTTTTATCAAAAAATATTGAATTTTTCAATCTCGCTAATTAGCTAAAACACCCTGTACATTTATTAAAAATGTTTAGATGCACCACTGTCTATGGCACACCAACAATGTTTATTGACATGTTAAATCATCCAGAATTTGAAAAGCATGATATCAGCTCACTACGATCTGGTATCATTTCGGGCGCTCCTTGCCCGTTGGCTTTATGCGAAAAGCTAGTCAATAAATTCCATATGAAAGATCTTCATGTATCACATTAATCTTCCATAATTTTTGTAAAAATTAATTCTTTAGACCGCTTATGGTACCACGGAAACTAGCCCTGTTAGTTTTTTAGCCAGCTTGGAAGATCCACCTCAAGAAAGAATAAAAACTGTTGGGCATATTGTAGATCATCTTGAGGTTTGATTTTGAAAAGAGGATTTCTAAAAACAGCATAATTTTAGTGCATGATCGTGGACGAAGAAAATAATGTTGTCCCAGTCGGTAAACAAGGTGAAGTTTTGATTCGAGGACATGCAGTAATGCATGGTTACTGGGGTCATGAAAAGAAGGTTAAAGCAGACTATATGCTAGATAATTGGTATAGAACAGGGTAATTCATACTTGATAAAAGTTTTAATATAAAAAATTAAAATTTTAGAGACATTGGTATACTGCAAGAAAATGGCACCCTCACAATTGTTGGCAGGTCGAAAGACATGATTGTTAGGGGAGGTGAAAATATTTATCCGACAGAAGTTGAGACATTTTTGATTAGACATCCAGAAATTCAGGACGTTTATGTATGTTTAATTTGTTTTTAAAACCAAAAAGGCAGTGCTATAGCAAGGCCAGGATTAGAACCAGCGCCAGTGCCAGGGCCCAGACTAAGACCAGAACCAGCTCTAGAGACAGGATCAAGACCAGGGCCAATTCAGAGTCAAAACCAGCTTCAGGGCTAGAGCCCAGGCCAGCATAGGACCAGTGACAGAGCCGGTGACAACGCCAGAACCAGCACCAGAGCTAGGGACAAGCCAATGCCAAGGGACAGGACCAGGGTCAGAATCAGCGCCAGTTTCAGGGCCTGGGTCAGGGCCAGAACCAGTTCCAGCTAGTCTTGGGCTAGGGCCTGAACCAACCACAGGACCCGGATCAGAGCCAGTGCCTTAAATTTGAAAATTTAAGACCCTAATAATTTTCAATTTAGATTTTTGGTGTTCCTGATGAACGATTTGGTGAAGCAGTTTGTGCTTGGATTCGACTTCATCCTGATGCAAAAATAACCGAAGATAGCCTCAAAGAGTATTGTAAAGACAAAGTAAGTTCTTTGTTTAGAAATCAAAAACATGTGCATATTTAAATTTTTTAGATTGCCCATTATAAAATCCCAAAATATATATTATTTAAAGAAGAACAAGACTTTCCTCTTACTGCCACAAACAAAGTGAAGAAGTACGAAATGCGAGAAGTTTCTATAAAAGAACTTGGATTGACCAATGTTAAATCACATTTGGATCGTGTTGTAAAAGCATAAAAATTTATATGGAATTGATATACTCCTTCTTCACCTTTTATTGACACTGGTGGGTGGGTTGGTGTATAAGCTCTTTCGCTGGGATATTGGGGGGGGGGGGGAGGGTGGAACCCTTTCTTTCCTTCTCTCTAGTCTCACATATAGCATAGAAAGGGAAAGGAGTACCTCAAAATTTCTCTGCCAAATCATAAAAATTGTATCTAATTTAAGAATTGTAAATAAATTATTCGATGCTTTAACTGTTGCAAAGATCTTGAAAAATGACTTCAACTGTAAAAGTTTAAACGTTTGGAAAATTCTATATGTACGGAGTCTGGGGTGCGGTAAAAGAAAAGTACATCAAGGAAATTACTTAGCAAGAAATTGAGCTCGGATTCGTTTAATTTCTTAATATATTACAACTCGCAAAAACTTTTGGTCTTGAAAATGTAGGTGGCCCATAGCCAAATTTTCTGAAGAATCATTTGCGCGCAAAATTAACGCGCGAAAAAATTTAGGCTTTTCGGAAAATTGACTTTCTCGATTTTAGTGTTTTATGACCCTACAGCCAATGTGGGACAAAAAATTTTCAAACTAATATATGGGCTATCCGAATAAGTATGTTTAAAACAGGTTCTGCGAGCTTTGAGACGAAGAGCATGTCACAAAAAATTTTTGACTCAGAATGAAAATTTAGGCCGATATTCTGATAGAACTCATTGAGTTATGCAACTTTTGTTTTAGCTTCCCGGTCCGACGTCTTCTTTTCCTGGACGGTACAGGCCCCCGAAATTGGAAAAAATGGCCATTTTTTGATCAAACTTTGATCGGCTCTAAGTCAGTAAGCCTGTTAGCTTTTGACAAACGGTCTTTTGCATTTTGTAGCTGGAGATTGGGGCTTCATTTATGCCAAAACCATTTTGACTCCAGATTTTTACATAATTTTTTACTTAGCCAAATATCCAAAAATATCCCAAAAATTTACGACCCCTGGCGGAGTCAAAGTACCCAAAGACCCCTTAAACTTTGGAAGCACACCTTGATATTGCGCGGATAGCGGATTAATCCGCCATTGTTCATACCACCCCAGGTGTAAAAATGGCCAAAAAATTGAAATTTCTCAGATTTTTTCGAAAACATGCTAGAAATGTTCTTCTTGATGAAATACATCTACCAGGTAGAAATTTTGGCCGAAAAAATTATCTAGGGTGTTTTAGACAGGTTAGAAAATTCAAAAAATCAACATAAAATCGGGTTTTTGAGCTTCGAACAAGGTTTGAATTTTTTTTCGCTTGAATTTTGGCTCGAGTGACTCTTAAAAACTTCCCCATTCGTTAATCTCGATAAATAAAATCAATTTGGAGCGCCCTCGAAACTTTTAAGTAAATTTTTAAACTCTCAAGAAAGTGTCTTTTAAAGATTGCCTAGGTATTGGGTGAAACATTTTTCATCATCTCACCAATTATGATTTTCAAACATAAGTCATGTACAAATTGATAAGCAAATGAAGAGTAATATATTTATTCATACTCCCTGATCACTAATTGAATAATATAGAACTAGTATAGTTGAAGTGTCGCACTAAATGTGAATTTTTTAAACTTTTTTTGCGAGAAATGATCTCTTTAGGGGTAATTTATGTGGGGAATCCGAATTTCTCATTCTTGAAGTATGAAAGCGCTTCTTGGAATCAAGAAAAAGCTGTTTTTTCAAACAATATGAACAATACTTATTGATTAAAGTCCAAGGTTAATGATAATAAGCATGCGATTCATATTATAAATGTGGCCCTAAAAGGGGATATTGGGACAAAAACAATAGGATTTGTTGAAGTTTCAATAATGACATGGGTGCAGAGCTGCAACTTGTGACCACAAGTTGTAGAAGACTTCATTTGGTCGGCCAACACGCTCTTTCCAATTGAATTATCATAGATGGTCTTAATATTGTCGGTCTTAGATGCCGTATTTGCGCCTGACGTTTGCTCACCACTTCTGCCATTTACTTTTGATGGTTTGAGTGTGAATTTGACGATTGACAGGATCGGCAAACTGGATACCGTGGTTGATCATCATATGACGGTAACGCTGCGGAAGATTCCGAAGAGCAGGATATTTCTTGTTCATATTGTTTCAAAAACAGCTTTTCTTGATTCAAAAAAGCGTTTTCATGCTATAGGAATGCGAAATTCAGATTCCCCACATAAAATTACCTATAAAGGAATTATTTCTCGCGAAACAAAAATTAACGTTCCGTGCGACACTTCAACTATACTAGTTCTAAACTATAGGAGTTCTTAATAATTCTTTTGCATAATTTTAAAATACCGTCATAATTTTAGCAAAGATCTTTAAAGTTGTGTTAATTTTGCTTTTATTAATGAACATATTAAACCTAATTCCTTATTTATTAATAATTTCTTATGATTTAATGGGTATATTGAGTGATAAAATAGATGTTGTCGGAAGTGTTCAATGCTGTGAAAGGGTTATGACTAGGCCAAAAACCAAACGATCACTTCATAGGGTTAAAAGAAGCTTTTCTGGTGTTGAAATTTCTTATTTTGAAAATGAAGACAGAAAGCATAAAAATAAGCATTCAAATTATCCAAAATTTGAAGAAATAGGTATTCTTTTGTCTACACCACTGCCCTACCCCTTTAAATACGGGCCTGTAGGGTAGTACCCTTCCCTAGCCGGCCGTTTTCCTAACGTCACTCGTGAGGGGGAGGGGGGGGAGTAATAAAGATGCTTTTTTAAACAAAAAACGCTCATGCTAGAGAGAAAGAAAGAGGATGGGGAGAGAAAGTACTCTTATAAGGACATGGTTATTTTTTAGCTGTTAGTTGTTACACACCAAGAAATGTTACTATTCAACTTTGGGAAGAAGATGGCTTTTGGCCTTGTAAGTTGTAATTATTAAAACTAATATATATTTTTATTTTTTAGTCGACAATCATGATCTTTTGGCAGAGTCTAATACAAATATACATGGCCGATACGAACTTAATGGTTTTGAAGAAGAATTCATGTTTGAGGGCTATTTTTTATTAGCTTATACCACATGTGGCTTAAAAGCTAGACAAATTGAGGTGTTTATTACTGCTCAACGTTGATTTTGGGGGAAGGACAACCAGTGCCATGGGCAAGAGGGAATCTCAGGTGCATACCCCTAGCGAACCGCAGGGATGTTTTTTTTGCTAAAATTAGAGGAAATTCGAAATTTAAAAAACGAGGCATACCATTCGATTCAGCTCTCCGAAACGAGTAGAACATGGGGTTTTCCATACCAAGCTCATGGTCGAGAAAAGTGACAGATTAGTAGTTTATAAGCTCAGGTTTTTAAATTCGAAGCAGGATTCGAACCCTAGCAAATCTGTCACTTTATCCATTCAATCATAGGCTCGGGATGGAAAACACCATGTTATGGTATTCGTTCTACTCTTTGAGGAGAGTTGAGTCGAATAGCATGACTCGTTTTTAAATTTTCAAATTTTCTTCAATTTTAGCACAAAAAAGTCAGAAAACCCGAAAAAATCATAAGATTCCTGATGGCCTTTTCTATGAATGTTTAGCCGGTCAAGGCAGGCCAAAAATTTTATAAGGGTCTTCTTATGATTTTGGGGTAACACCCTCCTCCTGGGGTGATGGGGGGGGGGGGGGCAACAAGAGCAATTCCTCTGTAATCGACCAAGGCCACCAAATCTAAGGCCCCTTTATGCTTTGGCAGACCAAAACATGTCATTCACTGCTTGTGAAAAATTTTTAACTGTTTAGAACGGATGCAAACGTATCTCCAAGTATGTTATACCTCGGAGTTGGAGTCATATTTTTTCGTACTATGAAAAACATGATATTACATGGAATATTATTGAAACCAACTTGGCATATGACATAATTGGCGGCGAAAATTGTAAATAAAATTTTATGAGTATTACTTTTTGTATTGTATATGTCTTATAAAGACAATAATAATAGTTAAAAAATAAACTATATTCCAAGATCCCTCCCCAACAAGGTGCAATAAAAAGAAAAAATTGAATAATGTAAAACTGGACGCGAGGAAATTCCATCCACCTTGTAAATATAAAAATTTTTGTTTTGTTGTCCCCCAACCCACACAATAAAATATTTACTTTTTACTGTTTTTATTTGTTACCAGATAAACAACTAACCCTAGTGTGATATAAACTCATTTTTTCATCACCTAACAATTACGAAACAACATGAATTTTTTATTTTCTAAAAATAGCTCACAAGCCTAGCCTTTTTGAGTGAGTGTAAACATGTTGCTTATGTTCTTCTTCTTGCAAAGAAAAAATAAATAATGCTCATGTGTGCAATTTAGACTTTTTAGCTTTTTCTCATAAACAAGTTGTCTTCGGCTTGTGAAATTTTGCCTCGTGCTATTACTTTTTTACTTTTTGGTGCTATTTTCTCTATAAACTTTTAGTCATGGAATATAATCATTTCGATAAAGATTTTAATAAATTTGATGTCAGGACTTATGAAAAGAGAGAAAGCTTGGATGGTAATTTTTTAATTCTATCCAGTGGCGTAGCCAGATCCCTGGAGCGGGGATGGTTTTTTAGTACTCTCACCATGGGTAAAAAATTGGCATATGTACAAAATCGGAGATGCCATCACTTTGATGTTCCCTTGTGAGCAGGGATCCCACTGGGTTTGGCTCATCCTAGTTTCTATCCATATGTCAGACTTTATTTTTAGGCACTGCTCATTATAGAGCAACACATCGCCCTTCACTCACTCCAAATGAACTTCATGATGCTGAAATTTTGCATGAGGACTTTAGTGAGAGACTTTTTTAATTCTACATACAGGGTGGCCTTAAAGTTTGTATAAAACATTTTATATCGAATTAACACCTCAAAACCAATGTCCATTCTCGACAAAATTTTGCCCTAGAGGGATTTTTCTTACGGAGAATCGATTCCCGCAAGAATTGAGCAATGAAAATTTTTTTCGTGGCCCTGTATAGCGTTCTTTAGAACCCAAAGAAGCTATTATAAAAAATCATTACATAAGTGTCTAAGTTCACAGTTTCGATATCTAGTGGGTTTTCATGATCGAAAAACACGAACTCGAGCAATTTGAGCCCCAGTCTGACCGTGTTTTTAACCGAAAAGCAAACTTTAACACTTAAGTAACGATTTTCCATAATAGGTCCTTTGGGCCCTAAAGAACCCCATACAAGGTCACAGAAAAATTTTCATTGCTCAATTCTTGCGAAAATCAATTCTCCATACGTAAAAACCCCTGGGCAAACTTTTGTTGAAAGTGAGCATTGGTTTTGAGGTGTTAATTCGATATAAAATGTCTTATGCGAACTTTAAGACCACCCTGTATAAAACTTAAACCTTTTAGAAAAATTTGAACATGCAGTAAAAGACAAAGTTGTAAACGCCACACACAAAATCGGCATGTTTTTATTATTGACAATATTTGATAAATAACATATTTTTAGGCGACAAATTACATAAGCTTAAAGAAAAGTTCAGTAGCCAAGAGGAATAATAATACAAAAGAAGATGGGTCTTTATCATACATTGGCAAGGGGGGGGGGTACTGTACCCCCTAATTCGTCTTATCGGGGGAAAAATTAATGGATCAATTCTTATTTAAGACTGAATTCGTTGCGAAAATTCGTATTCAACATACAAGTTCATAAAACGAATTCGTAAAATAATTTTTTGCTTGTCGACGTTTTTTTTGGTGGACAGTAACCTTTGGAACCAATTCGTATTTTGGGGCCGAGTATCCCCCTGTTTGCCCATGTATGGTCTTTATGATTAAAAATTTGTTAATTATTTTTTGAGAGCTAGTTCACTTTGTTGGATTCAGTTATCGTGATCCAAAAATCGAAAATTTTGCTTCCTTTAAAATCAGCCGAAAAACATTCGATTAGGGTTTTTAGTCGAGAGGGTTCCATAGTTCGGTGGTACTGAGCTTGTCTCAGGCGCCCCTCAAGGCTGGTTCAAACCCCGCTTGAGCCCAAAAGATTTTGCCTAGTAGTAACGTCTCTTCGTAGCTCTCTAGAGTGTGTTTCTCGACTAAAAAACCCCTAATAGGTTGATTTCGGCTAATTTTAAAGGAAAAACATTTTCGACTTTTCGACCACAATAAGTGAATTAGCTCCATTTTTTGTATAGGGGATTTCCCTTTTCCCAGGGTAAAAAATTCATCCCATAGCTCAGAGATAAGTGGCTCCAAATTCATCTTGAATAGGGGAGGGGGTCAATCCCCGAAACAAATTTTTTTTATCCTAAAATTTTTTGGCTGAAAATTCCCAAATTTTTATAATTATAAAATTATATGCAATAAATTTTACCAAAGTTGTGGTTTTATCATTTATCTGCCCATACAGTGCTTCTTCTCCGTCGAGCCGTTAAAAATGCGGATTTCTGTGCGCCAACGCCAAAGCGCATAAATTTCATCCTCGAAGTGTCAAGGCCCTTTACCTGCCAGTCGTATTTGTCTTTCTAAATGCAACTCGAGAATTTCAAGTAAAACCGAAAATAGGTCGTTGAATGAAAGATGACTGCGCCTTCTTAAAACAAAGAAATGATAGTGATTAGAGAAAGAAATGAATCTCTCTTTCTCTCCGAAATTTACACATAAGCAAATTATGTATGCTTGCACGAATCCTTTCTTGAAACCTTGCACTAAATAATCAAATGTTGATCTTATAGCCGTTTAATAGGATAGGTGTATTTGGTATTTTTGTGGGTTGATTCCAATCTATTTTACCCTTGACTTAATGTTTGCCTTTTTAATTAGATGTTTATCTAAATGGTTGTGTTTTCGATTTGAATCGAAGAAATGAATTTTATCCGGGATTTATTGCTTTGACTTTCTTGTTTTTTAACATTTACTATAGGCGTTTATTTTTTGACCGGTAGCTGGCTTTCGTCCGGGATGTGAAAATTTTAGGCATTGGGACTTTATCCGACTTCGGAGCTACTACGCCTGGAGGCGCACTTAACAGGAGTAAAAATGCCGAAGTAAAAACATTATAAATTTTTTGAAAATACACTATATAGGGGTAAAAATTGACGAGGACCACGTTGGCACTATTATTTTTATGTCAAATTGGAAACCGTTGAATTGTCGCCTTTTTTGAATTGACTAAAAATAGAATTCAAAAAATCAATAAAATAAGTAAATTCAAAAAAGGCGAAAATTCACAGGTTTCCAGTGAAATTGGCATAAAAATAATAGTTCCAACGTGTTCCTCGTCAATTTTTACCCCTATACAGTGTATTTTCAAACAAATTTGTGACATTTTTACTTCGGCATTTTTATTCCTGTTAAATGCGCCCACCTTTCCCCAGAGGTAGTAGCTCCCTAACTTCTTGTTTCTCCAACCATACAAGGTGTCCGAGATGAATAGTAATCATTTCAAAAATTTCTATTTTTTAAACCTTAAAAGATTTTTACTTGTGGTTTTTTGTAAGTGGTGCTAGAGATAAAGATAGTTTTTGGGCGGTATCTCACTTCACCCACTGGACATTTCACCTACCATAGACACTTTACCCACTGGACACTTCACCCACCATAGACACTTCACCCACCATGGACACTTCACCCACCATAGACACTTCACCCACTGTACAGTTCACCCACCAT
>JAQGBS010001113.1:0-17147 GCA_034698545.1 Acrobeloides obliquus | reverse complement strand
CCATGCCATGTGATCATCATCGGCAGTACCCGGTGGTAAATAATTATCTTCGAAAATTTTTATAATAGTCTGCGAATGATTTCCCAACCATGTGCGATACTGTTGCGCGATTCTCGCTTCAATATTTTCTCTAGTATATGAAGTTAAATTGGGATCACTTATCACATTTCTCATTTCTAAAATGCATCGATTTTCAAAAATTCTATTTTTTTCTTCTTACCCCATCCTGCATATTCATCTCTACAATTCCCTATCATCACTGGTATATTGGGTCGCTTTTTATATAAATTTCGAGGTATATCAGGTAAGAAATAGTTGTCTTGAACTATATTCCAACAAACAGCATTTAATGGAAAAGATTTCTATAAATAGATCCCAATCTAGGCACTTTCTCAACTCGCTCAAAACTCAACTTGCTTAAAATTGAACTCACTTGAAATATAGGGTGGCGTAAAAAAACCGCACTGCGATTTTTCGATTTTTTTTCAATTTTTTCAATTTTTTTTGATTTTTTTTTCAATTTTTTTGATTTTTTCCAATTTTTGGGAAGTTGTCCAACAAATGGTTTTGGCTCAAACGGCCAAAACCAATTGTTGGACAACTTTTTCTCCAAAAATTTTTGCAGCATCTTGTTAGGCGTGAAATTCTGCCTTAGGATAGATATTTGGAACAAGTAACTATGCTATCGGTAAGAATTTTCAATTTCAAATAAGTTGTATTTTGGTCGATTTGAGTTGAGATAGCGACAAAGTCTACATACTCCCGCTGCTGCTAGCCCATCTTGAACATCGATTTTCATCAGGCATTCTTTTAGCGCAGTAAAATCTCCTAATTTCCACATTTCTTGTGTGAAATTACATGAATTTTGAGCAAACTCATAATTCTCATTTGTTGGACCGACGCTGTCTTCGTAACAGGTTAAAACGGTACCTGATTCCATTATAGCTTGTTGAAAAAGGTCTAAAGATTTTTTAGTTTAATCGAGAAAAATTGTTAAAATAAGATATTTTGAATGCCGAAAAATTTCTACTTTGTGAAAGCGGTGAATATGTATGAGCTGAAACGGAATGTCCACCGGCTGATTCACCAAATATTGTAATACGATTAGGATCTCCACCAAAATAGGAAATATCTTCTTTTAGAAATTTTAGAGCCAAAACCTAAAATAAAAGAGTTTTCGGATCGTTTGCCAATTTTAATTTACTTGGTCCAACATGCCCAGATTTGGGGGGAAATCATCCGTAAATGTGGTAAAGAATCCTAAAATTTAGCAATGATAGTTCTTTTGAAATGTCCTTGTTTGTTTCAACATGTGATGTATAGAATACTTTTACCTAGCCATCCCATTCTATAATCCATGCTTGCGACAACAACTCCTTTTGATACTACATTCCTAACTATGCCCGCAATTTCCAAATGTCCATCAAATGAAATTAAGCCCCCACCATGAATCCATATCATAACAGGATATTTGGTAGTCGATGACACCTTAAAACTAAAATTTCTATACACAAGCCCTATAAAATCTTACATTCGGAGTGATGATATTCACATATAAACAATCTTCACTCTGGGTTTCGTTATGTGGTTGAATACACGCTGGACGATAATATGTTGCATTATAAGGACTTGGTCCTGGAAATTGGGTTATTGGTAGGGGTCGCTAAAATTTTGGATGTCTTTTTAGAGTATTTCCACCAATTTTTACTTTGTATCGCAACTCTCCTACCGGTGGAAGTGAAAATGGTATACCCAAGAAAAGATCGGCTTGACCATACCAAGCTTGGCTAGTATCATTTCCCTGATCGAAATGATAACCGAGTAGCTGTCCTCTAGTGGTGTTCACGTAGACTGGCATACCATTTTGGCAATGAACTCGATCGAAAAAACAGCAAAGAAATGTTAGAAATAAAAGACAGTTTACTAAATTAAGCATCTAAAATAAGAGGGAAGTTTTTTAGTTGGGAAAAGGTTATGAAACCATAGATTCGAGAGAGCACAAGGTCAGAGAATAAAAGGATCGAGTTTGGTCAAGGATTTTATTTAAGTTTGCCTTCAAACTACCGAAAAACTCATTTGTCTTTATAAATTTTCATCTATAAGTCGGGGTCCTCGCTCCCTCTACTAAGGGGTCGTTCACATATCACGTGATGATCAGGTTGAGGGTATAGGGGGGGGGGTAGCTGAAATGATCACGGTGGGAAGGGGTCAGGCCGTTGTTCACGTGATTAGGCACGTAGCGAGGGGCAATCCCCCTCCCCACGAAATCGAAAAAGATGAAAAATTTTCCTAATAATTCCCCTTATGTTTTTGACCAAAACTTTGAATTTTTGAGAAAATCTTGAAAAATAAAATTTTTCTTTTTTTTAGACCACGTTTATTGGGGTAGAAGAGCCGGACTAGCTTCCAAATTTGAGAACATGAAACTATAAAAAATAATTGCCTTGGTTAAATACTATGTATGAACAAAATAAGGAAAAATAGATCACATTTCCATAATCAAAAAATGTAGATAATCGAAATTTTTTATACCAATTTTTGCTTGTTCTTCAATAGTAAAGCCAGCCACGTGATTTTAACGAGTTGTATTATCGGAAAAATTAGTGTGTTCTTTGTGCTCTAATCAGGAATTAGCATTTTTTTGTTTAAGTAGTAATCTATAGGGTAAAGAGAGTTTATTTGTACTAAAATAAAAAGATGATTGTAAATTACTGGACTGGTCCTTTAAGTAGGCTCCCCCAAGTTCAGTAGCTCCAAAATTTTTTAATATTCGTAATCAGCATGAAAAACTGTCTTGAAAGACCCAAAATTTTTTCTGAAGTATCCGAGTGTTAAATCTATTCAACAACAAAGCAAAATTCAGATCCCAAATTTAGGTCTCGCTATGTGAGCATAACTTTGCAAAATCAGCTTCTATTCGATTTTTCCATGTCAAACAACCCGGAATATAAACAAATGACGAATTTGAAAATTGTTTTGAAACTTTGATTTTTTAAACCTTTGTGAGGTCTCAATAATTGATGATCAAAAATTGATTTGATTTCTCAATAATTTTGATTCTACTTTGGTTGTTCGTTTTTAATTTTTTGAGTTAAAATGATTCATTTTGAGTGATCGATTATTTTTTTCATGACTAATTTTTTTCATGGTCCATGACGTTTGCCTAGTAATAAAAATTTGCCTATAAAAACTAACACAACTTTTATTTCACAACTTTCTTTACTTTTTTAATAGTGATTTTTACTTGTGAATATGTATAAATTTGATTTTTATTATTATTTTTGGGATGATAAGGGTGAATGCTAGCCGTCGTAACATGCGTTATGACGTCACAACGAGTTTAAACACTCATGTCACAACGATTTTACACTGATGTCACAACGGCACAAACATAGCCCAGTGATTTGCGGCAGCTAATGCTTAGTAGTACCAACAAATCTTTAAAAATTCAATGCTTAGCAACCGTAAATCCATTTTCTATGGCCAATAGCTGAACTTTCGTCGAGCAATTAAGAATGGTTTATTATTATTATAGAAAATGATATCAGCCATTATAAATCAGTGGTTTCGAAATTTTAAACTTAGAAAAGGGTTGCATGATGTCAAAATAATTTTAGCATGAAGAAATTTTAATAAACAATTTACTTTTATAGTAATATAATGATGAGAGAAATGTAAAAAAGAAAATCATTGATATATCATTTTTTAACTAGGTAACCATAGTAACTAGTATAAAATACGTGATAAAAATTAGTTGATCTATTTTTTAGAGAGTTTCTGTTTCATAAAACAGAGGTTTATCGGTTCGATTTCGATAAAATTTAAATTTTCAGATAATGAAATGATTTCGTCTAGTGAAATTTAGAATGGTACTGTTTAAAGATTTGGTTGCTTCTTCTTCTAAGACTCTAATCAATCATTCATTCCCTATTAAAGGGCTTGTCAAACAAATTCTTGCAAATCCTGTGGTTTTGGGAGGTATTACTTTGGCCGCACTTGGGTCATTTTGGTATTTTTGGGATATTCTAAAGGATTTATTTCGACAAAATTATCTACGAACTTTGGTCATTAGCAGTGATAATATGTAAATTTTCTACTTTCTTTTTAAAACGTTGATGGAAAAAATCCGATTTTAAATGCTTGACAGGAAACTATAGATTTTTTTCTACATGAAGTAAGACTGAAAGGGGCCCATCTTTTTGGAACACAAGGGCCCAGGGGACCCCGGACACAATTGGATCCCCGTGGTCTTTGACCCATCGATCCTAAGGGTTCCGGGCATGGGACACAACCTTGGGTCCTGTATCCCATTTATTCCGGACCTTGGATCCCGGACTTTATGTGATCGGGGTGTTTTAAATTCCGGAATATAGAACTGATCATTTTGGGTATCGGACTCTGAACACAAGTAAGGTTTGGGACCCGACCAGGACCAAAAATGGGTCCGGGCTCTGTATCCAGGACAAATTTTCGATCTCTGAGTAGAAGAAAATTCTAGAACTCAAAAAAATTTTTAGAGCTTTCCACTGGGTCATAGACCATATAAACAAGCAAAGTAGACGACAAACCAAAAATTTGTCACTCGAATCCAAACTAAAATATGATCAACATGGCAACGGCTATCTAAGAAATCGGTTCCACCCGGGATATGGAACCCATTATTTTTACTACAAAGATCGATGGATTACTGTTAAACGAGTAAAAGACGAATCTCTTTCTCAAAGCATAACATCTAATATAAATAGGTATTGGGGTTCCAAATCGAGAGCTCAAGAATGGGTTAATTTGACTACCTATGGTAATATTATAAATTGTCGGATTTCATGAATAAAAGTTTTTAGGTGGGTCACCAAATTTTTGGGACGAGTTCTTACAAGATGCATCTAAAGACCAGATAAAACAAAAGAACAAAGGTTTAAATATAGAACGATATAAAGATGACTATTGGGAGGAATTTGGCAAACCGCGTCGAAAACGTCCATTAGAAAGTGTAATTCTGGATGGGGACATGGCTAAAAACATTTTAAAGGATATTACAGAATTTATGGAATCAAGTGATTGGTAAAATGCGGCTCATATTTATACCCCTGAGATCCGATCCCGGAGCTATTATGGATCAGGGGGGGGGGGGTCACCCCAGGGTCAAAAATCGAAAATTTTTTTTCGATTTTTTACCCTCCGAACCACTTGACTAATGTTGTAGAATATAATAAAAACTAAGATTTTTAAGGTACATAGAAAACGGAGTTCCTTACCGTCGAGGTTATCTCTTCTATGGACCACCAGGAACAGGGAAAACCAGCTTTATCGCTGCACTTGCCAGTCATTCTGGCTATAGTATTCGAATGCTTTCCTTGAATGAACCTTCTAAAGATACCGAGTTGAACTTTGCACTCAATGATACACCAAAAAAAGTTGAAAATAACATTTAAAAACACCATATATTTCAACTTTTAGACGTTTATTCTGCTTGAAGATATCGATGCAGCATTTAGCTCCAGGGAAGATGATAAAGATAAAGATGAAGAAAAGTCTGATTCAAAGAAACCAGAAGAACCAAAATGGTATAATTTATTACAAATCTGTGGTTAAAATTTGGATTAGGGGCAGAAGTCAGAAAGGGAGTCGATAGGCCTTGGCAGTGCCGAGATTGGTCGGTCTTATCTTTAAAGTTAAAAATGTTCCAAACGTCATAACAACTTTACTTTTAGAGATAAAGATCGCAGGACCACTGAGCCCCATTTAGATCTATAACTAGGGGTTAAATTTTGAGAAGTAGGAAGGGGAAAATAAATAGATATGGTTTCATATTTTTTTCAAATTTAACGAAAATATAACTAGAAAATTTAGCAAAATTTCATTCTCCGGACTATTGAATGCAATAGATGGTGTAGCGAGCGCTGAAGGTCGTATTATTTTTATGACAACAAATTACAAAGAACGTCTAGATAGTGCGCTTATTCGACCAGGAAGAGTCGATTTTGAGGCTTATTTCGACAATTGTACAAAAGAAATGGTTGAAAAGGTATCCAAGGCTGACTGAAACAACTAAACAGAATTTATTTTAAAAAAATTTAGATGTTCCAACGTTTCTACAAAAATCCAACAGACGATTTATGCCGGGAATTTATCAACGCAGCTTTTTCATTAGACAAGCCAATTTCGCCTGCCCAACTTCAACGATATCTTACTAAGCATAAAGATTCTCCACTACAAGCATTAGAACATGTTTCAGAAATAATATAGTCCTATATCTTATGCTAATATCATTTATCTTTAAAAAGCATATCAAGTTCATAAACATTTCATTAATGCCTTTATAGCTTTTACAAATTTATTTCCATCTATGTCCCACGAAACAATTTGTAACTCAGCTTCTGTTGAAAATTAGGGGGTTACCCCTAAAAATTGAAAAAATCCGATTTTCAAAAAAAGTTCTCCAAATCGACTTTTCAAAAAAAGTTTCTCCAAACAAGCTCCGAAAATGGAACCGCGGGGGCCGAGCTTTTCTCTAAGAGATTAAAAGCTAGAAGCCTAATTTCTTTTCTAAAACGTTGATGGGACCTCAATCTAATAAACCCACATCAAAGCCACAGGGCTTCATTTGAAAAATTTTTTCTTAGAAGCGTTGGGCCCAAAAATTGGCACTTTTTCAAAAAATGCATGATTTTTAGGCTCCTAACGATTCTAGAAAAAAATTTTCAAATGAAGCCCTCTGGCCTTGATGTGGGTTTATTAGATTAAGATCCCATCAACATTTTAGAAAAGAAATTAGGCTTCCAGCTTTTAATCTCTTAGAGAAAAGCTCGGCCCCGTGGCCCCATTTTCGGAGTCTGTCTCCAAATTTGTTTTGGGAAGGCCCCTAAAGATAAGGGCCCCCTTATGTTTTTTTTCGCAAATTTTTTTCAAAAAATCCGGAAAATCATAAGGCCCTTATTATTTTTTTCGGCCTTTGGTCGTTTGGGGGACGAACCTGGGGCTATCCCTAAACACGTGCCTGCTACAAGGAAGTGATAGTTAAAGATAATCATATATAAATCAACCACGATATAAATATTTTATGTTGATGAATTGTCATCTGTGGGTTTTATCGAAGAATAGATTATTAAAATAAAAATCGTTTAATTAAATCATCGTTTTATGCAAAAAAGACCCTTTGATTTTTTGTACTCTAGTAAAAGGGCAAAGTTCTTTACTCACTTCATTCTAAAACAAACACGTTATTTTTCCTTTCATTCCAATTTTTTTTAATCAATACTTGATTTTTCACGAAAAACTGATAAGTTGTCTCTTAAAAATGTTAAATTCATGTTTGAAAGTTTCTACATTATGGTTTATATTAATCGTTATTGATGGAAAAAATTTTTTGTATACAACCCAAAATTCGGGAAAAGTTTGGTCTCTTATATGGGAAAGTTGGCTGATACGTTAGCCAGTGCAGGACACGAAGTGGTAAGCTGGCTTTCGCTTACTTTCTGTAACTTTTATAGATAGTTTATCAGCCAATATATAATGATAATATCACTATAACTGGTAGTGAAATTGCTAAAGTTATTGAAAAACAGCGAGATTTTGAATGGGTCTTTTCTCAAGACGAATTTCAATCTGAAGTGTGGTCATATGAAGACCAAAATATGGAAAAAATGCAAAAAGTCGTTTAATTTTTTTGCTAAATTATCCAACGTTTTAGGAGCTCAAGGGTTTATCAGATGCCTTTTCAACTTTATGCAAGCGTGAGTTTTCTAAAATTTTAAAGTTCGATCTAAATCCAAGTTTTTAGACCAACTACAAGACACCGAATTAATGCATCGATTCAAAAAAGAAAATTTCGATCTAGCCTTGGGAGAAGCTTTTGACTCTTGTTATTATGCAGTCCTAGAAATGATAGGAATAAAAAATTATATAACCGTATTTTCTATGGCTTTGTTCGAAACACCAGCAAAATGTTTAGGATTACCAGCTGTGCCCAGTTTTTTACCGAGTAAACTAGGATCGATTTATTAAAGTGTAAAATATAATTTTTAGGCATTATGGTTACCGATCTTCCACCGATGTCTTATACTTCAAGAGCTAAAAATTTCTTCAACCAAATTATTGGCACATATATGATGGAAAGTACTTTCTTTGGACCTATAGAAGAGGTGGCGTTGCAAGTTTTAGGAACTCGACTTGATATTTGTGTATGTTTTATTCGGGACAATATTTATAAACATTCAAAATTTAGGAAAAACTCGGTAATAGTGCTTTTTATTTCGTTAATGTCGACGAACATGTAGACTTTCCTAGACCTATTAGCCATAAGATTATTTATACTGGAGGTATAAATCAAGTTAAGAAAACGCCACTTGATAAGGTATGCTTTAGACGTGGCGACAGTTGAAGACGGGCACTTGAGAATGAGACATTTGAGGATGGAACATTTGAGAATGGATGCTATTTAGGGCCTAAAAAACATATTTCACCTTTTTTCCTCAAATGTTCGTCCTCAAATGTCCCGTTCTTCAATGCCCGTCCTCAAATGTTCCAGTCTCAAATGTCCGCCCTCAAAAGCCCTGTCCTCAAATGGACGTCCTCAAATAGCCATCCTCAAATGTCCCATCGTCAAGTGCTCGTCCTCAACTGTCGCCACACCATGTTTTATAGGACTAGAAGAATAAACTTTTTTTAGAAATATGAAAAAATTCTCGATAGCTCAAAAGTTGGTGTTATTCTAGTTTCTTTTGGTACATTCGCTCAAAGTTCAAACATGCCAGATTCTATGAAACATATATTTTTGAAAACGTTTGCCGATTTTCCGGATATAACGTTTTTATGGAAATATGAGATAGATGATGGTATAACCAAAGGGTATGCGAACGTTTTTGTAGAGAAATGGCTACCACAAGCTGAATTGTTAGGTACTATAAACATTGCTGTTGTTTTTTTAATAAACTCATTTTAGACCAAACGATCGGATTTATATCTCATGGATCTTTAAAAATGCTCACCGTAGTACCTGTTGGACTACCCTGTATATCGAGGATTCAAATCCCATCCAGAACAGTATGTTTTATTTGCTTGAAAATTTTCCATATTTGAAAAAAAGATTTTTGTTCAAAAAGTTTTCAAAAAACCCATAAGGCAAAAGTTGCAGGCAAAAATGTGTTAAGCCTGAAAACGGTAACTCGATGATCTTTAGGAATATAGAGCTATGCTTCTTAAGCCTAACGAAGTTTGAAATAATTTTTGTGGCGGCTTATTAGAAGGTTCTTCGTAAATACAAGTAGAAAACCACAAAACTAATTATACTCCACATTTATTCTCGTGAATAAATAACAGGATAATTTTATTAGTTACGCCTTTTGTATCCAGGCAAGAATTCAACTTGCTAAATAAGTTTTACCAAGTTGTTTCTAACTTAATTTCGGGCTATATTTACAGGGTGTATAAAAAAACTGGAATTTGGGCGATTTTTTCATGTTTTTCCACTTGAAATTTTTTTCAAAAATTCTAAAAATGATCTATATAGGGGTAATTTTATGCGGGGATTCAATTGCGATTATTCTCAAAGCTTGAAAATCCTTCTCAGATCCTGATTCAGGAAAGTCAGTGTGTATATAAAAGCTAAAAATACAAATTTACAAAGTTACTTTCCTGAATCAGGATCCAGGGAGACTTCGGGACAAAATTTCAAGCTTTGGGAATGCGCGCAATCGATTTCCAGCATAAAATTACCCCTATATAGATCATTTTTAGGATTTTTGAAAAAAATTTCAGATCGAAAAAACATGAAAAAATCGCCAAAGTTCTGGCTTTTCGAAGCACCCTGTAATTAGTTGAGATCTAAGCCACATGAACATTGGTTCTTTGTAGGCTCATACACAACTCAAACTCGGCTTGATTGATTGTTCGAGAAAAATGGAAATTTTCTCTCAAAATCTGGATGATTGGACGTTTGCGCACGTTTACAATCCTTCCGTTACCCAATTCTATGATAGATTCACGGATGTTACGTTTTTTGTTAGTGTGATTCTTTATCCTTGTGTAATTTATGTGATTTTGACGCAAACGACGAAAGAGATGGGCATTTACAAATGGCAGCTGATTTATTATTTCACGTTTAGCTATGGATTAGATTTTTTATTAGGAATATGGAAGCCGGTGTTTTTGTACCCTATGTATTTGAGTTTTTCCACGGGTAAGGTGATAGTGATTAGGGTCATGATCAGAGATACAGGGTAAGTGTCAAGGACGGGGGCAGGAATAGGAAAAAAGGGACAGGGAAATGGCAAGGTGACACCACGAGGGCGAGAACGAAGTATTGGATCGTTTGGAAAATAACCGGCTTTTGCAAATTCAATCGTATCGTTATAAAAATGTCTCTGGGGGCTTTCATTTTTTATAATGATACGATTGAATCTGCAAAAGCTGGCTATTTCTGAACGACCCAATACATACATGTCGGAATAAAATATTTAGGTTGGACTCGTTTTCTTGGTTCATCGAGTGGGTTCAATCAGCTTTGCCTCCTTTACTTCATCATCATAAACATGGTCTATGCCAATTTTCTTCAGATGGTTTATCGTTTCATCATGCTCTTGGGTGGAATAGAATTCACCTTCTTTAAAAAGTGGATTTACTTCGTTTCATTCGCTCTTTCGGTTTATATGATGGCAATTATATTGATTTGGATTCCTCTCTTACTAGCCAGAGTTGATATGAATGAATTGCGCAAAATTATTGAGACTGAAGCTAATTTTACGGTTTTCTTGTTTGACACCGAGCCTTCATTATGCGGATTTGATCCGAAGTTGAATATTTTTATTAGTGTATTCAGTTATGATATAGTTATTGTTTTGGTCGCTCTATTAATAGCTATAACGATAATAAAAATATGGGTTAGACCTGTGATGAAGAGGTTTAAAGCGTCAAGATCCGAATCAACTTATAGGCTACAAGTAAAATTCTAATCCATAAGTAGACGACATATGAAGTTGACAAAATTTAGTTCTTTTTAACTCCATTATAAAAAAATGAGTCTCTAGAACAAATCATTGAATTCTAATTTCTATAGCTTACCCAATAAAAATATATTTTAGGCTATGTTAATGCAAGTAACAGATATTCAACTTCTCCTAAATGGAGTTTGTATGTTTTCTTCTGGATTCTTCTTTTCGGTATCCCAGTTTTTCAAGATAAAATACAGTGCGCCCATAGCTTTATGCTTATTTTGCATTACGAGTGTTCATGCTATAGCAGATACCATTGTTATTTTATACTTTATTAAGCCTTATCGTGTATTTTGCCTGAAACTCATCTCGAAAATATTCCCCATGCTAAACATTAACATGAATCTACCTAGCGTTCAACCATTGCAACAAGGCAACCATCAAAATTATATAAGGGCTATCTCGCCCGTATCCATGGCACAAACGACTGTAATTCCAGGAAATACGCCATGTTGAAAATGAAAATTGTACAGAGTGGGTAAAAAAAAATGGATTTTTGTGGTTTTTGGGATCCGAAAATGTATTGTTCTAAAAATGATCTAGGGTGATTTTATGCGGAGAATCAATCGGAGAACGGGCTGCAATTGTTACCCCCCCCTTTAATAATCCAAGGTACTTTAGGGCCTAAAAAACATATCCCACCTTTTTTTCTAAAATGTTCCGTCCTCAAATGTCCCGTTCTTCAATGGTCGTCCTCAAATATCCTGTCCTCAAATGTCCATCCTCAAGCGCCCGTTCTCAAGTGTCAAGTCCTCAAATAGCCATCCTCAAATGTCTCATCCTCAAGTGACGTCCTCAACTGTCGCCAAACCATGTTTTATATGACTAGAAAAATAAACTTTTTTTAGAAATATGAAAAAATTCTCGATAGCTCAAAAGTTGGTGTTATTCTAGTTTCTTTTGGTACATTCGCTCAAAGTTCAAGCATGCCAGCTTCTATGAAAAATATATTTTTGAAAACGTTTGCCGAGTTTCCGGATATAACGTTTTTATGGAAACATGAGATAGATGATGGTATAACCAAAGGGTATGCGAATGTTTTTGTAGAGAAATGGCTACCGCAAGCTGAATTGTTAGGTACTATAAACATTGCCGTTGTTTTTTTAATAAACTCATTTTAGACCATCCGAAAACAATCGGATTTATATCTCATGGTGGTATGAATAGTATCGTAGAAGCTACCTCGCGAGGAATACCTTTGATTTGTATACCTTTATTTGCGGAACAGAAACGAAATTCTAAAATGGTTCAATATCGAGGTGCGGGTATAGTGGTAGAAAAATTCGATTTACTGGAAGGAAAACTAGTAGAATCTATTCGGACTATTGTTAATAATCCAAGGTACTTTATTTCTTCAATATTCTCTAGCATTTTCTAGTTACCAACTGAATGCTAAACGTCTCTCTTCCTTGATTCAGGCGAAACCTATGTCTTCGAATGAACGACTGATTAAATACTCGGAATTTGCTGCCGAATTCGGGAATGACAACAACTTAGACATGTCAGGAAGACATTTGAATTTTGTAGAATTTTATTGTCTCGATGTTATTGTACCCTTTATAACAATTTCGTTCACGATCGTTTATGTTTTGTATAAGATATGCATATGTAGTTTTAAAAAAATGAAAAACTTCTTGTTTAAAAAGGATTTAAAAATTTATTTCTTTTCTTAATCGAATAGATTTTTCTTGATACAAAAAAGAAAATCGCTTTTTCGACACACAACTATAGGGACTTTGCTATGCGGGCAATCGATCGAGGAAGTAATCGATTCCCCGCATAGAAAAGTCGGCAGGTGGATGCCAGTTATAAAGAAATTTTACAAGGCCAAATTCTGTAGGAAGGAATTATAGCGACTTTTTTACAGGGCGCAGTTACAGGGAGGTGTTACTGGGAATGTAGTTACAGGGCGCAGATAAATACTTCTCCAAACTTCTAAAAATTTATATGCGGATCCCAATGATACCATTTTCCCAGCGATACCATTCTATAGCATAAACGTTTTTCAATGCTATATATCGAGTATCGAATCCCAATTTTTGTTTTTTACGAGATTGTCAGAAATTTGGAACCCACCCCCCCCCCAAATCGATATTTTTACGAAAACAAGGTGAAGGAGGCGTTTCGCGCTTCGGGAGTGTGCGCAATCGATTTCTCGCATCAAATTACCCCTATATTGATCATATTGAGAAAAGATTTTTTGATTGATCTATTATCTGGACCTCCTTTAAGGCTAGCAAAGTTTGAAATAATTTTTGTGGCGGATTATGAAGGCTCTTAAAATCCATCGTAAATACACGTAGGAAACCACAAAACTAATTGTATTCCACATTTATTCACGTGAATAAATAACACTGTGATAATTTTATTAGTTACGCTGTTCGTATCCAGACAAGAATTGCTAAATAAGTTTTACTTGCTAAATAAGTTTTACCAAGTTGAAAAAAACCATATAGAGTTTTTTAAGAAAATTTTATGAAAAAATTTTTTTCGGAAAAATAGCCCTGTGATTTGCGGCAGCTAATGCTTAGTAGTACCAACAAATCATAAAAATTCAATGCTTAGCAACCGTAAATCCATTTTCTATGGCCGATAGCTGGCTTTTCATCGGGCATCTAAGAATGAAGAGTGGTTTTTTACAATATTCTAGTTTCTGTTTTATCAAACAGAGGCTTATCGGTTCGATTTCGATAAAATTTAAATTTTCAGATAATGAAATGATTTCGTCTAGTGAAATTTAGAATGATACTGTTTAAAGATTTGATTACTTCTTCTTCTTCTAAGACTTTAGTTATTCATTCATTCCCTGTTAAAGGACTTGTCAAACAAATTCTTGCAAATCCTGTGGTTTTGGGAGGTATTACTTTGGCCGCACTTGGGTCATTTTGGTATTTTTGGGATCTTCTAAAGGATTTATTTCGACAAAATTATCTGCGAACTTTGGTCATTAGCAGCGATAATATGTAAATTTTCTTTTTAAAACTTTGATGGGTAAAACATAGTCGAAATTTAGCCAAATTCGAAAAATCCGATTTTAAATTCTCGGACAGGAAACTATAAATTTTTTTATAGATAAAGTAAGACTGAAAGGGGTCCATCTTTTTGGAACATAAGGACCCAGGGGACCCCGAACTCAATTGGATCCCCGTGGTCTTGGATCCATTGAACTTAGGGGTTCCTGACATGGGACTCAACCTTGAGTTCCGGACCCCATTTAATTCCGGACCAGACTTCATGTGATCGGGGTAATTTGGATCCTGGAATATGGAAAAAATCGGTTCCACCCGGGATATGGAACCCATTATTTTTACTACAAAGATCGATGGATTACGGTTAGACGAGAAAAAGACGAGTCTCTTTCTCAAAGCATAACATCTAATATAAATAGGTATTGGGGTTCCGGATCGAGAGCTCAAGAATGGGTTAATTTGACTACATATGGTAATATTATAATTTTTCGAATTTCATGAATAAAAGATTTTAGGTGGATCCCCAAATTTTTGGGACGAGTTCTTGCAAGATGCGTCTAAAGACGAGATAAAAAACAAGAACAAAGGTTTAAATATAGAACGATTTAGAGATGGATATTGGGAGGAATTTGGAAAACCGCGTCGAAAACGTCCATTAGAAAGTGTAATTTTGGATGGAAACATGGCTAAAAACATTTTAAAGGATATTACAGAATTTATTGAATCAAGTGATTGGTAAACATGCGGCTCTTATTTATACCCCAGAGATTCGATCCCGAAGCTATTGTGGATGGAGAGGGGGGGGGAGTCAAAAATCGAAAAAAATGTTTTCAAAAATTTGTTTAAAATGACATATTTAGGAGTAATTTTATGCGAAAATGAATTGCGCGCATTCCCAAAAAGTGAAAACCTTTGGTTGATCCTTAAAAATTGAAAAATATGTATTTTTACAGTATACGTATATATGGGCAAAAATACATATTTTTCAATTTTTAAGGACCAAACAAAGGTTTTCACGCTTCGAAAATGCGCGCAATCGATTTTTCGCATAAAATTACCCCTAAATATGTCATTTTTAAAAAATTTTAGAAAATTTTTTTTCGATTTTTGACTCCTGGGGTAACCCCCTCCCTGGTCCACAATAGCTCCCCGATCGAGTTAGAGTCCGAACCACTTGACTAATGTTGTAGCAGTATAATAAAAACTAAGATTTTTAAGGTACATCGAAAATGGAGTTCCTTACCGTCGAGGTTATCTCTTCTATGGACCACCAGGAACAGGAAAAACCAGCTTTATCGCTGCACTTGCCAGTCATTTTGGCTATAGTATTCGAATGCTTTCCTTGAATGAACCTTCTAAAGATACCGAGTTGAACTTTGCACTCAATGATACACCAAAAAAAGTTGAAAATAACATTTAAAAACACCATATATTTCAACTTTTAGACGTTTATTCTGCTTGAAGATATCGATGCAGCATTCAGCTCCAGGGAAGATGATAAAGATAAAGATGAAAAAAAATCTGATTCAAAGGAACCAGAAGAACCAAAATGGTATAATTTATTCCAAATCTGTGGTTAAAATTTGGACTAGGAGGGGGGGGGAGGAGCAGAAATCGGAAAGGAAGTCGATAGGCCTTGGCGGTGCCGAGATTGGTCGGCCTTATCTTTAAAGTTAAAAAAGTTCCAAACGTCATAACAACTTTACTTTTAGAAATAAAGATCGCAGGACCCATTGAGCCCCATTTAGATCTATAACTAGGGGTAAATTTCGAAAAGCAGGACGGGGCAAAATAAATAGGATATGGTTTCATTTTTTTAAATTTAACGAAAATATAACTAGAAAATTTAGCAAAATTTCATTTTCTGGACTATTGAATGCAATAGATGGTGTCGCAAGCGCTGAAGGTCGTATTATTTTTATGACGACAAATTACAAAGAACGTCTAGATAGTGCGCTTATTCGGCCAGGAAGAGTCGATTTTGAGGCTTATTTCGACAATTGTACAAAAGAAATGGTTGAAAAGGTATGCACGACTGGCTGAAATAACTAAACAGAATTTATTTTAAAAAAATTTAGATGTTCCAACGTTTCTACAAAAATCAAACAGACGATTTATGCCGGGAATTTATAAATACAGCTTTTTCATTAGACAAGCCAATTTCGCCTGCCCAACTTCAACGATATCTTACTAAGCATAAAAAGTCTCCACTACAAGCATTAGAACATGTTTCAGAAATAATATAGTGTTTATTTTTATATTTTATGCTAATATCATTTATCTTTAAAAAGCATATCAAGTTCATAAACATTTCATTAATCCCTTTATAGCTTTTACAAATTTATTTTCATCTAAGTCCCACGGAACAATTTGTAACCCAGCTTCTGTTAAAAATTAGGTTACTCCTAAAAATTGAAAAAATCCGATTTTAAAAAAGTTTCTCCAAACAGGCTCCGAAAATGGAACCGCGGGGGCCGAGCTTTTCTCTAAGAGGTTAAAAGCTAGAAACCTAATTTCTTTTCTAAAACGTTGACGTGACCTCAATCTAATAAACCCACATCAAGGCCCCAGGGCTTCATTTGAAAAATTTGTTCCTAGAAGCGTTGGGCCCAAAAATTGGCACTTTTTCAAAAAATGCATGATTTTTGGACTCCTAACAATTTTAGAAAAAAATTTTCAAATTAAGCCCTCTGGTCTTGATGTGGGTTTATTAGATTAAGATCCCATCAACATTTTAGAAAATAAATTAGGCTTCCGGCTTTTAATCTCTTAGAGAAAAGCTCGGCCCCGCGGCCCCATTTTCGGAGTCTGTCTCCAAATTTGTTTTGGGAAGGGCTCAAAAAGATAAGGGCCCCTTATGTTTTTTTCGCAAATTTCTTGAAAAAATCCGGAAATCATCAGGAGGCCCTTATGATTTCTTTCGGCCTTTGGTCGTTTGGGGGGGGATGAAATTGGGGCCACCCCTAAACACGTACCTGCTACAAGAAGTGATATTAAAGATGATCATATATAAATCAACCACGATATAAATATTTTATGTTGATGAATTGTCATGGGTTTTACCAAAGAATAGATTATTAACCCGTCTCTTCCGAGACTCGATTTTTGTAGTCTTATGGTGATTTTTTGTTTATTTATAATTTAACTTGCGCAAAAATGTTTTTATTTTGTCCAAAATTTTTATTAGAGT
>JAQGBS010001112.1:0-17148 GCA_034698545.1 Acrobeloides obliquus | reverse complement strand
CCTTGGAAATTTATTTGGCTAAAATTAGCTCAAAATCTGGATATGAGTGCATAATTGTTTGAGGCAATTGATTTTTTGATGTATTATTTAATTTTTTACTAATTTTAAATTTCGAATTTTTATTTTAATACACTGACTTTTTTATAATTTAAGAACATTTTTCTGGTTTTCAATCAAAATGTGATAATTGAAACGATTCTTATGCAGTGAATAAGAAAGCCACCCGCCCGATTTGGTAAGTTAAGCAACACCGGGCCTTCAGATTCAATCCCGTTAGGGAAAACTTTTGATTTTCAAAAAAATTATTTTCAGGGAGCAAAAATTTTCTCAAAAAATTTTATCCTAGTGGGATCGAACCCGCAGGCTAAATTTTGCTTAACTTACCAGATAGTACGGGACACTTCCTTATCCACTACATTACAGAGTTGCAACTTTTTTTTCATTCTTCTCGTGAAACAGACTATAAACAGGCAAACCTGTTTCTTGAATGCAATAAAAGCCGGTGTACTGAAAAAATTGAATATTTTCAATGTTCCGAATTTATGAATTTTTATTTTTACTTAACTTGTTATTAGATTTTTCTGTTTATCCCCGAGGTCTTTTCATATCTGGCAATGTTTTTTTAGCGATGTTTTTAATTACTTTCTCGGAAAAATCTCATGTCTTAACCCCTGTACACAGGTTGGTTCATGCATATGTGTTAAACCACTTACACGGGTTAACCTAACCCCTGCAAGTACAGGGATTAATCCGTGAGATTTTTCTTTTAAAAGATTCTGTATATAATTTTGTAGATATTTTACTATTTTCATGCCACACAAACTTTTTTTAAACTTTAAAGTGCATTTTTTTAAACCCATTGTATTGCCATAAGACTTGTGCATTTGCCTTTTAGGTGAAATTGCCTCGAGTGTAGACTTCATGCAATAAGCCCAAATGTTTTTTATTGTACGATTTTTTATATAATTGTATATGTTGTGATTCTATTTTGAGAGAATTACAAAAATTAAATTTTGAATGCCTATCCCCCTCTTATCTCTAGAGAAGTAAAAGGAGGGGATACAAAAAATTTTATAGAAATAATACCCTCATCTTCGGACGAAAATTTTATTCTAAAATCGAAACACATGTGCTACTCCAGTGACGTAGGGAGAAGAGTCGACTGGGGGGGGGGGACACTTCCCTAAAAAAAGGCTGTTTTCCCTAAAAATCATAAGGGGGACCCTCATGTGCAGGGATTCTTTTAAATTTTGGCCCACTAGGGCTGGAGACACCTGACCCCAAGGACCTATCTGTAGAGGGGAGGGGGAGAGCATCGGGGACCGGTGCCTCCCTTCCCCTGTTAGAGTTGAGGGCCCGAAAAAATCCTTGGTTATAAGGGTTCCCCTAATATTTTTTGGAAATCAGCCTTTTTGGGGAAATGACCTCCCCCCATATTAGGCCCCTAGCTACGTCCTTGCCTGTCCTTCTCATGTCCCTTTGCTTACGCTACTGGCCCCTGCCCCTTGTTCCATTTATCTATTAGACACATAATTAGCTTCAAAATAAATTTTATTTTCTTTTACAGGTTTTTATATGTACAGGTCCCTTTAACGTGTAATAAATGTATAATTTTAATCATAATCTTTTTGTTGACGCCGCACATAAAATCCACTAAAGAAATTATAAAGAAAATTACGAAGATCGCTTACTTACACATTGGACTTAAGCCGAATCAAGCCAGAAAAATATAAAAACCTTAGACAGTTTTTATACCAAAAACAATATTCAATCAAACATGATTGCTAATACGTATTACGTAGTAAAAATACAATTTTTGCAAAACAGATTTATACGTCTTGTGAGTATGAGCAAACATCCGGAAATGACAGTTTAACTTTAATCTCCTACATTCGGTATGTATCATACCACCAAAAGCAAACTACACGCTGAAAAATATGATTTTGCAAAAATTATTTTAAACATATGGAGGTACGGTGTCAACAGTTCCACTAAATAGTGACAAATGTCACTATTTTGTCTAGCCTGCCATCTTTTCGTCGTTTAAAATTTTTTGAAGGTAGTGGCATTTGCCACTGTTTTACAAATTTTCTTTATAACTGCCACTATTTTTAAAAAATTTGGCACTTTTCTTAACATATGGTGTGGGCACCCTCTATGGCGGCTCTTACAATACATGTGCTTCACACATGTGTTTTTAAAAAACACATCAAATTTTTTAAAAACACACTACCCATGTGTTTACACAATACACATGTGTTTTTTTCATGCTATCTATCGGATAAAAACGATCAAAAATTATACAAGAAAAATTATGAAATTTTAAAAAAGTAAGTAAAATATGATTTTTTTGTATGAAAATGCATGTGTTTTTTCGTGTGTAAACACATGAATGAAAAAAGTTATGTGTTTTTATAAATGTGTTTAACACATGTGTTTACACATGTGTAAAACAAATGTGTGAAACACATGTATTGTAAGAGCCGCCTATGAAGGTATTTTGGGGAAACAATAGGGAGCAATTCATGCAATCTCATAATGTTAAATGAGAGAAAGTTCATCTCCCGCCATTAATCTACATCATACATTTACAAGGGGACCGGATAGGCCATCCATTGCGGCATGATTTTCCCAAAAAAATTTTTTGGGCCATGATTTCCCCAAAAATTAGAAAATGACGATTTTTGCCGGAAAATTATGACTTTTGTTGAAAACAGAAAATATGGACATTTTAAAGTGAAAACTATATATTTTTTGGACATTTTTGGAAAAAATCACAATGGAGGACCACTATGTCGCGACTTCCGTATCCGGTCACTTGACCGACCTGGTCACTTAGCCGACCGATCACTTGGCCGACCAGTCACTTGGCCGACTGGTCATTTGGCCAACCCGGTCACTTGGCCGATTGAATTTTTGTACTTGGGCTTAGGCCTACGCTTAGGCTTAAACTTAGGCTTAGACCTAAGTTTAAGTCTAAGCATAGGCCTAAGCCCAAGCCTAGGCTTAAGTCCAAGCTTAAGCCTAAGCTTAGGCCTAAGCTTAAGCTTGGGCTTAAGCCTAGGCTTGGGCTTAGACTTAGGCCTATGCTTAGGCTTAAACTTAGGCCTAAGCCTAGGCTTAAGGCTTAGGCTTAGGCCTAAACCCAAGCCTAAGCCGCTTATGATGAAAACCTAACCAGAGAAATAATCAATAAACTATTAGTTCTTTTTGGCATCATACAGGCAAGAATTTTACCCACAAAGAATCGAATACAAATTAAAGTACAAAAGTTCAGTCGGCCAAGTAACCGGGTCGGCCAAATGAACGGTCGACTAAGTGACTGGTCGGCCAAGTGACCGGAAATCCGCGTCTTCGGCGCAAGAGGGGCGTGTGTCATGATTTTCGAAAATTCGTACGTCATGTAAATGTATGATCTACATGTGTATAGGGTGGCGCAAACAGGGCTGTAATGGAACAGGTCCAAGGACCGGAACAGCCAAAATAACTGGAATAAAATTCTTTAATTTTCCTTTAATTCCCTTATGTTTTTCCCTAAAATTTCAACATTTTAGGCAAAAACATAGGGGAGACCAAGATATGCGAGCATGTATCTATATAAAAAAATTTTATTTACAAAGCACAAGTTATAAAATATAACTATAAAATTAAACATAAACTATATACACATATTTACAAACATAAAAAAATCCTAACCAACAATATCTTATGGGGTTGAAATTGTAAAAAAAGTTCGATAATAATTTACTAGTGACTATTAATACTTCAGTATTTTTTTGTTTTGAAATAGACTTTTAGTACACCCAAAAAACTTTACTGACTGAGTTAGTTAAAGAGGGTTTTACTGCAAGCTGAAATTTTAAACAAAGTCATTTTTCGACCCTAAAATTTGTTTCCCTTTGTACAGTTGTTTTTTGTCTCGAGCTTTAGATTTCGAGATTTTCACCCCGAACCGTTTTTGGGCTAAAAAATTTTTTTGGTCCTTTTTGCACTTTTTCGATTTCCTATGTAGATTTTAGAATGAATTTTGAAGCAAAAAACACCTGCTTTGGGCGAACTCTAGTGTGTTGAATCAATCTTGAATCTATAAAAAGCTGATTATTGATCGAACTTTATAAAATCTTTTTCGAACTTCTTTAAATTTCATTCTCATTTGATATTTTAATAAATAAGATATAAAAACTAACTACGAGTTGCTTTAACATAAATATATCCTTTTGGAGGAAAGCATGGTAAGGCACTAAAAAAGCATGTTGGATTGAAAGGTCTTGAATTTTTCGAAATTTTTCTTTCACGAATATGATGAATGGCACTTTTCCCTTTATGCAATTTTCTTTTTACTGTTGAATTAATTTTCGAAAATTTATTTGATTTAGTAGTTTTAATAGCCCGGTTTTGTTGTAATCTATATCCATAAGTTATAGAAACAAGTAATATAATAATATAGAAAAATATTAAGCAAGTCTTCATTTTAAAATCTAAAAAAGTAAAATTAAAAATTACTATGCTGCCTTAGGAATTGGGTGAAAGGGTTTCATTTCTTGAAAAACACATGAGGATGAGTCACACTTCCGATAAAAATATTCTAAACTATATTTTTATAAGTACCTATCTCCTAATCCTTAAAGAACCTTGAAACAGGACTCCAATTAATCCCTTATCCTATGAGATACTTTACAAAGGACTTTAAAAAACAATAGTAAGCTAATAATTAGGAACAATAGTAAGTTAACATCTCCGCTCCTACGTATAATTACAACTATTGTCTTTCATAAATCCGACTATTCTTATAAGTAGTGAATTTTAATCCCAAAAATATGTTCGTGTAAAATACTTTTAAAAATGTTTTGATAGCAGGGATTCATCAAACGATACGGATTTCGCCAACAAATAATGGTTCCTAATATTTTATTTTTGTTTTTCAATATTTGGTTATAGGAAAAAACACCCTTAACAATCGAATATTTCAAAAATTCGTTCGGATTCTGAAAGAGTATGGCCGATTTTATTTACCCACAAAAAATCATGCAAAAAGAAATTATATTTTTCGACTTAGAGTGTTTTGAAATTAACTACTATTTTGCGGCAAAATCCAAATTCTGAAAATTTTGAAAAAAAAATCCACTTTTTTGGCCTCACCCTGTAAATTTTTTGTACATTTTTTTGTTAAATATTGATTTTTTAAGCAATATAAAATAGCAACACAGGTCGAAAATTTTTAATTCCTTAATTTATCGGAAAAAGCGAAGTTTCAGGTTCCGTTCCGTCTCGTTTACAGTTCCGATCCAGCCCTAATCAATAATCAGCGTTGTAATTTTGGTCCAAATTTGGGGGGGGGGAGGTGGGGTTTGAGAGAATTTCGGACTTGTTCTCAAAAGTTTTCATTTTTCTTCTCGGAAAATTAAAATTTTGTCAGTTTTTGGGAGGTACAAAAGTCCCCACTATTATGACGCTGTCAATCCTCATTTCCAAAAAAATCGGTCAAGAATATAGACAAGGTGCATTTACATGTACTCAAACACTTATACTAAATGCTTTTCGATTTATCTTAAATATATATACAGAAAACTTTTTTTGAAGATTTCGTCATACCATCCATTAACATTTACGAACAGGTGGATGTTTGACTATAAGATCAAGATTAAAACTTTTTAGACAAATTAAAAGAATTTAAGCTGTTAAAAGGAAGACTTTTTAAAGAATTGGTCATACCCAAACTGGCTGAATTTTTTAAAGATCACACCATCCATTAACATTTAATTCTTATATACGAACAGGAGCATATGTTCGTCTTATAAGACTAAGACCAAAATTATTTAGACTGAATAAAACTTTAAGCTTTTAATTGAAGCCTTTATGTAAAAGCTTTAAAATAAAATGGCAGACAGAAATAATAAGGTTAGATGAGGTCAAAATTTAGAAAAGAAAGCGTGTGATAATTTTAAACTTTAAGCAAAGAACTTCAGTACTTAATGGCCTTTTAAATATAGATTATAACCTTTCAACAGATTTTATTCCTCTTGGCGAGTTATAAAAAATACCGTCTTTCTTTAAAAAATAAAAAGCAAAAAAGTTAAAAACAATTGCAAGTGTACTCGAGCTTTTCAGCGATACTGCGTACGTGAAATATTGTACTTGTTATGCGTGCTCACTTTTTTGTACGTTCAGCGGGAAACAGAGTATCGTATTTTTTCTAAAATACCCCCCCCCTTCTAAAATAATCCCCCTCACAAGGAAATTCCCAAGTGTTCAGCCACAACCTATATCGAAAGTAACGTCATTTGATAGCATTTTTGATGGAGAAAACATATTTAAGCAAATTAGAATTCACATCTCTAAAATTTTTGAGAAAAATCGATTATTTATAATTTTGGCCAAATAGGGAAGTTGAAAAGGCTATTTTAGATGAAATACGGTATAATCTATTTTCCTTGGGATGAACACGAACTTGACGTTATTTTGTGTAAAATTCATATTGACCGAGATTTTTGATAAAATACGGCACTTCTCGAATGATGATTAATCGGAGCTAAACGGAGATCTACAGTTTTGATTTTTTCTACCCAAACTTAGGGGAGAATATCCCCCAAATGATCATATATGGACAGTTTAAATTGGCTAAGTTGATCATCATTAAACATAACATATCGAAAGGTGTCATATTTTATCAAAAATCACGGTCAATATGATTTTTTACAAAATAATAACATCAAATTAGTGTTCCTCATAGAAAATATGTATAATTGTGTTCTTTCGCGAAAAAATCAATAAAGCAAAATTATCGGTCGGGAGGGTAGCTCGAACCAGGGTTTATCGGAATCCAAAAACGCGAATTTTCACTTTTTGTAAAAAAGATAGGATATGTTTTTAGGCCTTAAATAGCAACCTGAAGGGTGTTTCAACATATCTTGACCGGCTAGAAAGGCTTTTTCCGATTTTCATCCGCCGTGGGTCCCGGTTCGAACCGCAAATTTTATAGCTTTTCTTGTTACTGTGTAGCATCTTCACCGAAAATCGATACTCTGTTCTTTCACATGCAGTGCATTCTGAACTTTAAAAAATTGCAAAAAAGAAGAATCGATTTGGGTTAGAAGTTGGATAAATTTTATACAACAGAGTAATTTATTCAAATAAATATTTTTTAAATACAATGAAAGGTGTTAAAATATAGTGAGTTTGAAGAAAATTCAAATATGTATCTTGCACTCCTCTCTACTCCTAATTGGTATGAAAATTTAAAGATTAATTAAAAAATAAAATTTAAAATAAAAGGTCGTTTGGTAACTTTGTGGCAAGCCAAAAACGAAGGATGATTTTTTGAACGAAAAGGTGAAGTGCGCATTTTCGGGACAGCCCTAACATATGATTAAATTCAATTCAATAACGATTATTATTATTTCCGGTGATATTTATCCGTCCTTTTTTGGTATTTCCTGTCTGAACCACTTGATTAGAGGATATTGTCTTATTGCTTTTTAACAAAAGCTTCTTGCACATACTAATCGCGCTAGCTCTTAATGACTTATTAACGATGAAATAAAATACTCCAGTATCACCTAAAAACTTTTTTAAGCCAAAAAATCTTTTACATTTAATTACCATGTGTCATTTGCCATAAAATATGTGCTAGTGCAAAACAAAAGTCTGGAACGTAAAAATTATAGAAACAAATGTAAATCAAACCAGTTCCCATGATTTCCATTGAGATCATAAAGGATTGAATGTTGATCTTAAAATTTAAAAAAAAAAAAACATGAAAAATCTTATTATAAAACGTGTAATGTGCGCCTGTTTGTTCGGACTAACTTTTACAGGTTAGATACAAACCCTTATCACGATATACCATGTTGAGATGACAAAGTTATAAGATTTTTGACTCTAAAATTGAGGGGGGGGGGGTAATCCGCTAAAAAAAAGATAGAAATGTAGAGGGGGATCAAAAAATTCCACTGAAAATTTTTACTTTCTTCATATGTAGAAGTTTATGCTGTTCAATTAATCATTTTAATAAATAAAATTATTGAATCAGACAATGTTATATGGAATATAGGTACATACATATACACAGAGAATGAACATTTTCTCGCTCGGTCGGATCCCAAAAGCGCGCCGCAGGCGCATCCAAACTTGGGCTCCAGGTCTTTATACAGGATGGGGCAGAATAACTTGCCACCCTTGTTCGTATTGACAATTTGCTAGCTTAAAGCATTTCGAATGACATCCCCAAAACACCTTCATAGAGGGTGCCCACACCATATGTTAAGAAAAGTGGCAAATTTTTTTTAAATAGTGACAGTTATAAAGAAAATTTGTAAAACAGTGGCAAATGCCACTACCTTCAAAAAATTTTAAACGACGAAAAGATGGCAGGCTAGACAAAATAGTGACATTTGTCACTGTTTAGTGGAACCGTTGACACCGTACCTCCATATGTTTCAAATAATTTTTCCAAAATCACATTTTTCAGCGTGCAGTTTGCTTTTGGTGGTCTGATACATATCGAATGTGGGAGATTAAAGTTAAACTATCATTTCCGGATGTTTACTCATAGTCACAAGACGTGTAAATCTGTTTTGCAAAAATTGTATTTTTACTACGTAATATGTAGTAGGCTACTACATATTACTGCAAAAACGTACAGTCGGTCCCCGGGGTGTTAAAGGACCAGTCCAGTTTTGAACAAATTTTTTATAAGAAATTCATGATGTGTAGATCATGTTTTGCGTTGGAAGTAAATTCTAATTCATTAACCCTTACGAGATATTTTCAAAACAAAATTGCTTGAAAATTTTAAACGTGCTTGTGTATTGAAGCGAAGGGATTGGCACCCTTCGTTTCAATGCACAAACTTATGTTATTTTTTTATTTTTACAAAGATTTTAAAATGTACATAAAAAGACAATAATATTTTTTTATAACTCTTTGAGGCGAATAAAATGACACTAAAATTATCCAATTTGAAAATTGTTTTGGATTATCGAAACAAAAACATAGATCAGAATTTTCGTTTCAATAACCCAAAACAATTTTCAAATTGGATAATTTTCGTGTCATTTTATTCGTCTCAAAGTGTTATAAAAAATATTATTGTCTTTTTTATGTACATTTTAAAATCTTTGTAAAAATGGAAAAATAACATAAGTTTGTGTATTGAAACGAAGGGTGCCAATTCCTTCGCTTCAATACACAAACACGTTTAAAATTTTCAAGCAATTTTGTTTTGAAAATATCTCGTAAGGGTTAACGAATTTACTTTCAACGCAAAACATGATCGACATATAATGAACTTTCTTATAAAAAAATTTGCAAAAACTGGACTGGTGCTTTAAGCTAGCGAATTGGTAATATGAACAAGGGTGGCAAGTTATTTTCCCCATCTTGTATAAACTGTTGTCTTACCAGGCGTTGTGTTTTGTTCACAGTTGAACCTTGAAAATTTTTGTGTTTTAATTTCCAGCCAATACATAATATTATATATAAAATTGCTATACCAAATGCAACAATAACGGTGTGAGTATAATAAACAAAGTTTGGAATCTAAACTATCAGATTTGTTATGTTTTTTTGGTTTTAAAAATCCGGCCCTGAGTCGGTCGGTCTGACTCGGATTTGGAGGGCCTCAAACCTGGCTGGGCCCAAGATGATTAACTCAAATTTTCGAGAAAAGCATTCCAAGGAAAAATTCTTCAAAAAAGAGCAGCCACCCCCCCCCCTCTCCCCAACGACCGTAGCTATGACCCTGTATTGGAGCATAAACGTATTTTCAACAACTAACAGGAACACTATATTCGTCTCCAACATGAGGATCCAAGAAAGATGAAATATATTGGGAGTTATAAACTAAAGGATATTCAAACATGATGGTATAAAAGCCAAATGCAAAACACCCTGATAACCAAATCCAGATTCTTTTCCCATCGAAAAGCTGATGCGCATAATAAGGAGCCAGAATTTCCACACAACGATTAAATGCCAACAAGACACCAATTAATGTTCCAGAATACCACCCGACTAAAATATTTTTGAATAGTTAAAAATTGTACCGGGAGGGGGGGGGAGTAATTTCTTACAGCTAGAAAGGATCCCAAAAATATAATATCTTGTCGGTGCCGTACAAAATACTCCACCAACGATCGTATCATAGCCATCCATAAAACAAATTTCGATGAGCGTCAACGAGTCGATAACACCGACGATGAACATCATTTTATAGCTTGAATTTTTGAAGAATTCTGGCTTTAGCATAACTATGAGTGCCGGGATATAAAATGTCTAAATTAATTTTTGCTCAAAATAGAAAATTCTAAACCTTTACTTCATAAATGATGCCAGAAGCAATGAAAAAAGTCCCCAAAAAAACATTTGGCCTTCCATAGATATACCATTCTTCAGGGGTTTTCATGGAGCAGTTGTACAAACGATTGTACTCTTCTCGGTTGAATAGGAATCGATTCATTTTTAAACTTTTTTAACAGAAATATTAAAAAACCGATTTATGAAATATTTAAATTAATATATGCTCGTCACGTTTAAGATTAGGAATATGCAACTTTGTCTAAATTAGTGAAGTTTTATATTACAACCAACAATACTAAGTTTCACACAGAACATATCAAGTGAGGGGGTTGTGTAAAATTCCAAAAGAATGATTTTTTGTCCCTTTTCATCAGAGGTCACAAATTGTTAACACCATATTAACACCACTGAGGCCATATGCATATGTACAACCAAGAAAATTTTAAAATTTTCATGGACATGGAAAATGAAAATTTTCAAATTTCCTTGGCACTGTATACTGCCTCTGGTGTTAAGGTGTTAACATGGTGTTCAGTTTTGATTTTTTCATTGCTTTACACTTATTAATTCTTATCTAAACCTCTCTTGATTTTTGTAGTGAGTTGGGAACATTTTGGTCTGGTGTTAATTCTGTGTTACAAAATTAACACCTAAAAATTTTAGAATTTTTTCTACTAGATTTTGATTTCGTCTGATAGAGGGTACACTAAGATAACAAGGTATTGGTAGACCAAGATATCACTAGCGATGAATATGGAATAAGTTTATTCGCGACGTTTCTACCAATACCTTGTTATCTTACTGGATTCTCACACTATGCGATTCCCATCTATCTCCGCGTTCAAGAAGAGGGTACACTGTTAACACCGACTTTTTTCGAGCTCCATCCTTCATCAAAGATGTCATGTATCTGAGGACAGACTCAGATACAAGACACAAAATGTTTTTCATGTAATTTTAACACTCTTCTTCATCTTGATCACTTGTCCCTTTAGCTTGATTAAGCAAGTATAAAGTTAATATACTGGAAGTAATTCTTGTGCATCAACCTTTAAGAAGTTCTTTTTCTAAGAAAATTCTTGAACTTAGGTTTTTGTTCAAAGATTAACAAATGTGAAAAGATAAATAAACTCGATGTATTTTGTATATATTATGACTTTTAGCAATTATATTTGCAAATTCATCAATTTGTGAGCTAAAAAATTTGTTTTAAAGAAATATTAATGAAGATAAAGAGTTGAGGAGACATTTTTTTGTATAAAGGCAATAAGTCTTTCTCACGTTTTGTTGTCTTAAGTACCCACAAAAAACAAAGCATATCAAGAGTATTTCCCTTTTCTGTTATTTTTATAAAGGAAAAGCATGTTCAAATGTTGAAAGAGGTGTATCTCAGCATATATGGCGCCGACTATAAGCCCCCACTTAGGCAATATTTATACCAATAAAACTTTTTGAAAAAATTTAAAGTGAGAAAAACGTCTCCGGAAAAGTGGTTTATGGTGAATAAACCACCAGTCATAAAACTTCGTATAGATTGAATTGTGAGCTCATCGACTACACATGTGAAAGCTGAGAATTTGCCCTACAACTTTTATATAGACACCTATAGCAAATTTTTGTTTCAATAAAAAGTTATGTCCAATCTTCGAGACATACCCTGATTTTTGACCGGATCTTTGACAAAGATCGACACAATTTTTGGTGAAAAATGATTCTGGTGAAATTTTTGAGATATTTTAGTGAAATTGGCCATTTTTATAAAATTGGCTATTTTAGTGAAAAATCATAAGCGGAGAACATTAAATTTTTGAAAAAAATTCTCCAAAATTTTGGGAAAAACATAAGAGTGATAATTAAAAAATTTTCATTTTTTCCGTTGAAAATTTTCAATCGGGCTGGAATTGCTTCAGGAAAAGAAAACTTCCCGAAATCGGAAATGATCTTCGGGATTCGTGAAATGGCAAAAATGACCATTTTCGGAAAAAAAATCGTCGGAATTCCTGATTCGAGCAACGGGAAAAATTTTCCCTTCGACCTTAGTCCTTATGAAAAATCTTTATGTAAATGCCAAAGTCCGGCTTTCAATGTCTAGGGGTTTTAATGGTCGAAAAACATGAATACGTGCGAATTGAGCCTCTTCAAGCTCAACCTAATGCCCGAAACTGCAGACTTTGACACTTATGTAACGATTTTCCATGTTGGTACTTTGGGTCATAAGATCCACCGTATAGGACCATAGAAAATTTTTCATAGCTCAACTCTTACGGGAATCGATTCCCCGTACCTGAAAACCCCCCAAGAGTGCAATTTTGTCGAAAGTGGATATTGTTTTTGTTGTATCCATTCAGTATAAAATGTTGTGACAGAACTTTTTTTAACACCCTGTACAGTAGATATTATACTCTATCCATTTGTTTATATTTCATTTCAGTTTAAGTTTATTGTTGTTTTTGTAAAGATTACAGGCAAATAGCAAAAGCTCAAACCCAATAATTATAATTTTAAAAAATACCCCAGTAATTTAAAAAAAGACCCCAATAATTTTAAAAAAGACATAAAGGAATGTTTAAAGACAAGAATGAAAATATTAAATAAATAAATGGAATGTTTTTAAACGGAAACTTCTGCCACCGGCTTCAAATACTTCTCCATAATTTTGCTAACTTTTGGCCAAATTTCTTTAGTCGTATTTCCAGAGACTCGATGGACAATTCGTTGTTTCCTAAAAAATTGGGTTTTCAAAAAAAGAGTATTGAAGAAAAATCTCACGTGTAATATTCAACTGCCCAGCTTTCAGTGCTGTTATAATGCTCTAGACGAGCGCTTATAGCTTCTGGAGTATCATCAATTCGCCGAATGAGAGGCTCACCAGTTACGTCGTCTTTGCCCTAAAACAAATTGCTCAAGTTGGTCAAAAATCCCCTCATAAGGCACGTTACCAGGATCTGATTTCGTGGAGGAGGGTTACTACAAAAAAGTTCGAATTTTTGGCAAAAACAGAAGGAATCATTAGGACGTTTTTTTCAATTTTTGGATTTCGTGAGGGGGTCAATTAACCTCACTACGTGCCTGCTGCCATGACCCTCTCACTTGGTCGAATGAGTGAGAGAGCCCCTTAATTTTGTCCGACAAGAGAGTGGATTAGAAAGAGGAGACTCCCTTGCCCATATATAGTGTTTATATCTTACAGGAACTTTAGGTGGACTAAAATCCAGATTATAAGTCCTTCCTGATGCCTCATGTATCCATCGTTTAGACATTCTATCAATAATAACATCCCTGGGTACATCAATTTCAATCACCAAATTTGGTGGAATTACATTATGAAGCACATTGCACTGGGCCAAAGTTCGGGGGTAGCCTACAAATAAGAGCTTAAATAAAGCTAAAAATAAAAACATTTCATCATACCATCTAATAACAGATGATTTTCAAGGAATTCTTTTTGACTCAACGTATTTATCATCAGTTTATTAACAAGATCATCTGGAACAACTTTGCCTTTTGAAACATATTCTTTGGCTTGCTTGCCAAATTCTAAATAATAATAATAAAATGGGGACAGATTGGGAGGGGTTAATGTATCTGGCTTATGATCGGAATCAGAGATGGATCCTATTTCTGGGAGGATCAGGAATGAATCCAATAGCGGACCAGCATACTCTAAAGGATCCCCCACCTAAAATTTCGACCTTGCACAACGTAAAAAACTGTAAAATGAAATTTGTAAAATGGAAATTTTACATTTATAGTTTACATTTTACAGTTTTTTTGTGAAGCCAAAATCGTTAACTCATTTTACCAAAAAATCGAAGTTTCTCGGATTTTTTCGAAACTACGTTAAAAATGTTCCCAGTGTTGAAATACATCTGCCCGAATCGAATTTTGGTCGGAAAAATTATCTAGGATGTTTTAGACAGGTTAGAAAATTCAAAAAATCAACGTAAAATCGGGCTTTTGAGCTTCGAACAAGGTTTGAATTTTTTAGGGTCCTTGGATTGACTCGAAACAACGTTTAAAAATTTTCCCATGTGTTAAATTTACTAAATAAATTCAACTTGAAGCCCAATCGAACCATTTAAGGCAACCTTTGATTGCTCAAAAAATTTTACACTTTTTTCCATTAAAAAAACTGTAAAATGAAAATTTAAAATGGAAATTTTACATTTTACAAGCAAATTTATTGGCCCCTGCCCCTATTTTTTAAACTTTCTAAAAAAATTTCTCACATACCTGTGTTTTCAAAAATTTCCTTCCTAATCAAATCTCCAGAATAAACATATTTCAAAGGAAATCGCCTCACCAACAATCCTCTAATTGTAGACTTGCCTGAACCAGCTGGCCCAAATAAGAGACATCGCACAATTTTATCCATATATCTATCAAAGCTAATAAATTTTCGATCACATAAATTATAATTTGCAAAAAATAATTGTCGTACGAACTTGTGGAATTCCATTACAAGTAAAGGTTTATTTTACTTACAAAATTCAAAGGGCAAAGATAGGCAAATTAGAAAGACCCGTGAAAATAGAAAAAGGAAATATTTAAGTTTAATAGTCGAGTAAAGTTGAATATAGATGGATGATTTTTTAAATGGGTTAATTTTAGTTTTTTACTCCAATGTTTAGAGGAGCATACGACCAAAGTTTAGAACAAGTTTAGAGAATGAAAAAAATAAGTGAAGAATAGTGTTAGTTAAAAATAGGGATTGATCATAAGCTTTGTAAATTTTGGATGTAGTGAAGTCAAGGAGATCCGATCACCATTAATTCACATGAAGAACTCATGATTGTTTGATTGACGCAGCGCAGGAAAAACAGCGTCCTTTTCAAAAAAAGAAGAAGCGCCCAGGTTTTGCGAGCAAAGAACACTCATCGTTTTTTAGCAATGTTATGGAGAATTATATCATAGGAACAACTAACATGCATTTATAGAAATTTTGAGAAAAAAATTATGAAGAAAATTTTGTAAATAATCTAAACAACCTAACACATTTCTACTAAAAAAATCTAAAAAACATTGAATTGAACACTATCGACACAAAAAGAAAGACTATAAAAGTAAACATAAAAGAATCCAGATGATAGAGCATATGACCATAGATAAAAAAGATAAAACTTACAAAGCCGCCCGTGAGAGTGGACTAAAACGATGAATTGGGTCATGAAGAACGAATGGGAAAGTTTTTGAAAGTCATTTCGGGTCAAAACTCGCGTTTCAAAAAATTCAAATCCTTGTCCGAAGCTCACATACCCCGATTTTACGTGTATTTTTGGAATTTTCCAACCTGTCTAAAACACCACAGCTAATTTTTTCGGTCAAATTTTAATGCTGGTCGATGTATATCAATACAGAGAACAGTTCTAGCGTGGTATCGAAAAAATCCGAGAAAAACATTTTCGACTCCTAGTACACGTGTAAAAATGGGTCAAAAATCGAAATTTCTCAGATTTTTTCGAAACCATGCTAGAACTGTTCTCTGTATTGATATACATCGACCAGCGTTAAAATTTGACCGAAAAAAAATTAGCTGTGGTGTTTTAGACACGTTGGAAAATTCCAAAAATACACGTAAAATCGGGGTATGTGAGCTTCGGACAAGGATTTGAATTTTTTGAAACGCGAGTTTTGACTCGAAATGACTTTCAAAAACTTCCCCATGCATTAGTCTCACTAAATAAATTCAATTTGAAGCGCGCTCGGACTATTTAACACTAGTACCAGGGGCCTTCGAATGTTTGAGAAATCGTCTCTTAAATAGCGAAAATTCAAAGGAAGAGAATTATTTCAAAAATCTGTTATATTTTCAAATTTTTTTCCTTCTGAAACATGTTCTTCATGACCCAATTCATCGTTTTAATCCACTCTCACGTGGCCTTGTAAGTGCTAATGCGCACTTTCCCATATATGGGACAAACTGCTCAAATGCCTGAAAAAAATACATATGATTTTCAGGTTTTGGCGGGAATTTGAAATTGAAAATAGCAACTAATAAATGGCCACTTCAAATGTGATTATCTCGACAACTATAACTATGATTATATCGACAACTATAACGATTCAGAATTTACTGTAAAAACAAAAAATGCTCCATTTTTCATGAATTTTCCGAATATATATAAATTATGGCAAATTTCGCTAATTTAAAGAATTTTCAATTTGTGACTTCCTAATTTGTTAGCGATTTTTACATTTTTTGGTCCTCGGCCCCTGAAAAGTGACTTGGTCAGGGATGAAGGCCAGGAATTCTAGTTTATTTTTATGTATAACTCAGAGTGCGCGTAGTGAAAAAATTTTGAGCTAAAGCTCAAAAAGTGATTTTTTGAGGAGGTAAAAAATCATGATATATAGAAAGAAAGTCACTTTTCTCGACAACTACAAAGGCTTGGGACATAGTTTTGGTTAGCCCCCTCTGTCGCAAAATCCTGGCTATGCCTATGGATGGGATGATTAGGATTTTTGAAAACACTTTCAAAAATTTTGTGCAAAAACAACAAAAATGCTTCAAATTCTATGAATTTTCAGATGCTATTCAGTTTTTCCTTGTGGATTTTTCTTCTCATAGATTTAAGAAATAAAAATATTACAAAATATAAAAATGGAATTATAAAACTTATCAGTCAAGAATAAAATTTAACTCTATAAATGCTTAACAGAATGGAAAAACCAATTGATATTTGTTGACCAATCACTTTTTGCAACATCGTCAAAAATTTTTGTGAATGCAGATTTTGCATCTTCTCTTTTGGTCTTTTCATATATTAAAGAAGTATGCAGGAAGTGTACATCTTCTGGTTTAGAGAGCTCTGGGAGACCCATACAAAGCATCATTTGGAATAAGGCTATGAA
>JAQGBS010001111.1:0-17157 GCA_034698545.1 Acrobeloides obliquus | reverse complement strand
GACTATAAAACTCTTTTCTTACCCACAATAATCCCCGAAAATACCAACAACAACCCCATCACAATAATCTCCAACTTGCGTGGATCTTCAAACCAAGCTTGGAACTTATTAAACGCCGATGCATAGGAAACCCTATACAAACAGGCCAAGAAATACGACTGTGTATGCCCCACACTAATAAACAAATGTATCGGCAAAATAATATTCATCTTCTCCGGCCCAAAATATTTGAAAATGCTCGAATAATATATTGCTGGGATAGGGAATAAGGGCACATTGCCCTCGGCTATAAAAATAGTACAGAAAAGATAGGACCATAGGAGTTGGTTGAGTAGCAAATATTTGAAGACTTGAGCTTTTTTCGACTGTGTTAAGACCACATAAATTGCTGGGATAAGCAATATGGTTGTGAGGATAAGCGATATTAATAAGCTATAATTATAGTAAATGACAATAGTGGGGTGATAGATATCTTCTAGAGTTAGATTATTTTTATCTATGGTTAAGTTGTTATCGTCCACGGTTAACATTTTATCAATACTCCCGTTTTGGGTAAACATAATTAAATTTTAGAGAACTAGTAAATACTTGAAATGAAGTTGAAAAATGTTTTTACAAAAAATTTAGGGAATAAATTTGTTGCAGGAAGTATTGGGTAAAGAGAGAAAAACCTGTTATATGCCTTTTAAGTTTTTTTGCGTCATCTTGTTTATACCAGCTGTGTTCATTCGACAAAAGTATTTACTAGATAGAAAGATTTTCTTATGAGTATAATTTCTCAACATATATATATTAAAAAAATTTTAATTGATCCCAAATAGAGACCACCATATTTAAAAAATGACGAAAAATGGGTTACAGGTGATCCTCATCATACTTCGGCGGGGGGGGAGTTCCTCCTGACTCACGCACTCATGGACCCAAAATTGAGGGGAGACCACCGCATAAACCCCGCATAACATATGAAGTAGTCCATAAAAATTGGATGTCAGAAGACTACCTCAAGCTAAATAAATTTTCAGATAAAAAAATTTCTAACATAGCTCGGCAAGAGGAGAAGTCTCCCCCCCCCTGACCCACTCTCTCATGGACCCAAAATTGAAATGGGACCACCTCATCAGGGGCCCCTTCCCCCACCCTGCCGACCTATGACCCTCATAGGTGAAAAGGGATTAGATATTTTACGAAAATTACTAAAAATTGTCAAAAAACAGCTATTTTTGACAAAAAATACGATTTTTGGTCAAAGATTATTTTTTTGTCAAAAAGTCATTTTTAGCCAATCTTTCCCCTTTGGGAGGGGGGAGGGCGAAAATGTTTTTCCGATTTTGTAAATTTTTGAACAAATATCTATTTTTAAATTTTTTAAATAAAAAATTACAAAAAAACGAAATTAAACAAAAAAATTTCGTTTCATCACTACTTTCCCCTCCAAAGTTGTTTACGCGGCTGAGCTTCGAACTCAATCTATGAAACCAAAAAGCTGCTGCCTGTTATTGATTATTAGAACCGGGAGACCGAGCGCATTTGATGCTCAAGAGATCGTTCAAAAATTTTTTTGCGTTTTTCGGTTCAATTTTTTCGAATTGTTTCAGTTTTTTACGATTCTTCAATTTTTTCCATTTTTTCAAATAAATCGACTTTTTTCAACAAAAAAACATTTATTGAAAAAGCAAAAATATTTCGCGGGGATCAAACCTCGCGAAACATTTTAACAACTGCGTCATGAAGGCAGATAGAAAAAGGTGTTTTAATTATGATCACATATTAAAGCATAAAAGGCAAAAAAAATTGATTTTTTAATTTTTTCCAGAGGAGTACTCCCATGATTTTAGTGTCGTTTTTCTTCTCTCGTCGAGCTCTTTTCAAAAATCTACGTCGTCACGGGATTGAACTTAAGGTTACAAAATTCGGTGACACAGACAGACATTTCTCGTTTAATATTAAAAGATAAAGAAATTGATTATTATAGCGGTTTTCTGAAAAAATTATTAACATGTTCTTAATTTTTTAATGAATTTTCCTTTAGCCTAGATCAAAAACATCTGTCTTCAGTAGGCCGAAATTGCCTGCTAGCAAAGAAATTGATAATTATTTCTTAACAAAATTAGTTTTCGTGTCTAACAGCTCAAGCTCGTTCATTTATTCAACTATGGAAAATATCACTTTAAACGCAATTTATAATAGGCCTCTAGCTATATTCTCGGGAATCGTTGATCATATCACTCTATCAATGCAACTCATTATGGCACCTATAATTATTTATGTTGTTTTTCAAAATAAACAGATACAAATATATCGCTATTATTTAATCAATACCATCTTTTGGAATACTTTATCTCAAATTGGCAACCTATTTTCATTATCGTTTCTAATCCCATATCCTATAGTTGTCTTCAACAGTGCTCTTGATTCCTATATAGATAAAAGCACTTTTTATACTTTATTTTGTATATGGGCAGCATGCGTTGGAGCAACTTTATTCGGTGTATTGATAGCTGCAACTTATCGTTTCTTGTATTTGCTAAACTTGTTTGAATCCACGAAGTTTATGGACAATCCGGTTAAATTGGCCATCATATTAGCTATTGGTTCATTATCCTTTTTTATAATTGCATGGGTTGTTTTATGTATTAATCGAGAATCTGTGTTAAGTGAGGAAAATGATATTGCATTAAGCAAAACCTTGCCATTGGTATATAAAGAGCTTCAAGGCAAGAAATATTTAGGTGAGCAACTAGTGTGTTATTTAATGCAGCCCGTAGGGCTACGCACCTTTTGGTTTGTGGAAGGACATTTCTTCAGGACGAAAGTCAATTTTCAGCCGTTCCCGCTTGACTCACAAGTCTTTTTCTTTCAAATATGGCTTATAAAATTTTTCATTACAAGGCGTCCAAGATATAGTAAGGCGTTAGTTGTCGTTCTAAATCGCCTAAAACCAAACTGACTTTTGGATAGTTTCATTTCAAGATATGGATCAAGTATGCTAAAGACATGTGCCTTCGAATTTGACAGATAATAAAAAAATCAGCAACTTCGTGTTTCATCGATTTTAAAATTTGATTACTAATCCCATTTGGACCAGAAGTTTTTGTCTTTTTGACCGAAAAGTCCATTTTAATTATTTTGCAACCTCAAACTTACCAAAAATTTTTTTGCAACCTTTGTAAAAAAGCATCTAGCAACGCTATCTATAGGCTCCCTTTCCTCGCTTTGTGCCTGAGTCTGACTGTAAATTATATATTTTAGTAGTCAATAGCTTGAATTTTCTTTTTCCTCTCGTAGTAATTGCCGGTTCAATGATACTATTTTACATATTGGTTGTTTCGATAATTCCTATATTCTTTTTAAAAAGAGCCAAACAGAAATGGCATGCCAATACTTATAAACTTCAAGTCAAATTATATAAAGCTGTATTAATTCAACTTTGGGTAATGTCGTTCATACTACTTATACCGTTTATGTTATTATTCTTATTTTGGTGGCTACGAATACAAAACACGGCTATTGTTTCGCAATTATTGATAGCTACTTGTTCATTGCATGGACCAGTGGATCTAGCAATTATCGGGTATGTGGAGAGGGGAAAAGTTTTGAGCATAGAGATAAATATACTTACCAAATGGACAAAATTCCTGATATAAGTGGCAAACATCCTGATAAGATTATATGGGCATTTTTTTGACGATTTTTGGTGAAAAAAATTTAATCTATTTTTTGGAACTATTTTGAACAATTTTGTCACTATTTTGAACAATTTTTGTCACTAATTGGAGACTGACTTATGGAAGCCCTATCTCACTCTTATTGAGTTAAGGGCATCCCACTTCACTGTAGAAAAAAAGGCCTAAAAAAATTTTCTATTTTTATTTTTAACTTTTTTCAGTAAAGATAAAAATATGGCTAGACTAGCGTTTATAAAAAACTCAAAACACATGGAATCAATTTAAATGTTTTCTAAACGACCTGAAAACACGATTTAAGCGTATAAATTGTGGAACCAACTTGTTTTTGAATCACTTTGAGACGGGGGGGGGGGTGTCACCCTATTGTAACCTTAGGCTGCAGGTCAAAAGTGCATCACCTCGTCACAGTCGGATTTTTGCTAGTAAAATATTTTTACCTTTATTTTAAAAAGTTACAAAAAATATCCAAACTAATCATGAAAATTGTAAAAAGTCATTTTAGTTTCTATATTCCTTCGCATAGAATTGCTCTCTTAAAAGTTTGGGATAAATTTCTAAGTAGATTACATGCTATCAGAAGTGCAATCTCTAGTGGTATATGGGGTTCCAGTACTAGTCCAGTATCTGTTATGTACAATAGAACCAACAACGCAGGACAAAATCTGCAATCCATAAGTTTCTTAAGGGTGAACAGCAATTGAAACGGTAAAAATTTTGGGACTGCAATGTCATTAGTTACAGGGAGCGTTAAAAGTTCCCGATCAATTTGAAATGTTATAATTACACAAATATATAAAAGCCAAATGAAACATAATTATATTAGAATATATTTTTTGGATTATTATCATCCATTATTTTTTGTAACAAAAATAGCTGAATTTCGAAAGCCTTGTGTATTTCCGAATTTTTAGCGAGACAGATTATCAAAGTTGAAATCGGATTGAAGTCTTGGAAGCGTCAAAAGAGCTTAGCGTTGACAGAGCTAAAAGTTCAAAGTAATCGGGAACTTTGATCGCACCATATATTTTTTATTACTGTTCCGTGACGGATGATAGTGAAAGTCACCGTGATGGCACCGATCCAGCTCTGTTTCGTTTGGTTTTTGATAACGTTATTTTTATAATAAAATTATATATGTATTTTGTTCAAATTTCCAGGAGTGAGTACACGTGAAATCCATTTTACTTCCTTTTGTTTTTGAAGAAATCATCTTGAAAACCAAGGGGGAATTTTTCTATCTCGCTAGAGATCCTTTTTTGTGGGTAATACGTGTAAAAGTTGTGTATATCGTTTCGCTTTTAAGAAAAAAATTGAGGAGATCCAACTTTTTACTGTATTTCCAAGAACAATTAAAATGCATCATATATCCAACTTTTTCACCCATGCAAACTCTGTCATCGACGTACTTACCAGAAATTTCCTTTAATAGTAACACCTGTAATTTATGAGTAAAGTAATTTTGAAAACCGATTCCGCGCATACGCTTAAGAATTTTACATGATAGTTTTATATGACATCATTAATAAAGCAGTCGATAAAAGTTTTGCTAACATGTAAAGTTATTATGACTTGCATTCTTAATTAGGCTACGTGCTTCAAGTCGTGAAATGCATTTCACGACAATTTCCGGACGCTGTCTGGAAATGAGTCCAATTTCCGAACGATTTCCAGACAATTTCCGGACGGCTAGCGTCCGGAAATCGTTGTGAAAGCGTTTCACGACTGCTAGCACGCACCTTTAACAAGCTGCCTTATACAGTGTGGGCTTAAAGTTTCCAATCACTTTGAAATTTTATAACATAAAACAATAACACAACAACAAAATTATTCAAAGTATCCACCCTTAGCTTCGATATACAGATTGGACCCAATTTTTTTACGCTAAAAATTGATTATAACTTTTTTCAAATAAATCCGTTTTGATCATTCTTTTTTTATTTTCATCTAGAGACAAAAGAAAAGCAATTCATGTCAAAAAAATCGAAAAAAAATTTTCGAAAAAAACATCAAATAGGTGCTTGGCTTAGTATTTTTGCTCTCGCATTCCTATGCAGAAGGCTCAGGTTCGACCTGAAGCAATTTGTTTTTGCGTGATTATTTTTTGATAAAAATTGAGGACCAATTTTTACAAAAAATGTTTGTTGATTTTTATACATGAATCGTTTTCCTATTGCATTTGGATGAAAATAACAAAAAGAATTATTTAAAACGGATTTATTTGAAAAAAGTTATAATCATTTTTTAGCCTAAACAAAATTTGGTCCACCCTGTATTTATTTAATCGTTTCGAGAAGTCATCGACAATCTGATTCAGCCGCTCCAGCGTGATTTCTTCATCCCAGGTCTTCACCAGAGCTCGCCTCAACGATTCAACTGTCTTGGATCTTTCGGATATTTTGATGATTTTTTATGGTCCTGGACGACCACTTCGAAGACGATCTTCATTATTGCCAGTTTCTTCCCTCATTTTCTGATCATTTCAGCATATAAATAAGCATTTTTTAAATTTTCGCCTGCTGCGCTGGTTTTTGCGTTAACTCAAAGATTTCCTCAAAATTTTCGTCGAAAATTTCTTAGCGTTTTCAAGCTAAAAATAAGTGTTTTCAACAAAAAAAATTTCGCACTTATCGGCGCAAAAAACCATAAAGGTGGGGGACCAGGTGTTTTTGTAAATTTTTTGAAATCGAAAAAAATCATAAGGACCCCTTATGTTTTTGCAGGAAAATTTTTGAAAAAAACATAAGGGGGGACCAAGGTAAATTTTAAAAATTTTTGGGTACTTCCCCCCCCAAAAGCCCACTTTGCGCCGCTGGACCGTTATCAAAAGTTTTGCGCTCGAATCTTAGTTATTCGATTTTTTCTAGTACATTATAAACTGATTTTAAATATGTTTAGTTATATAAGCATTTAAAATTACCTTGGGGAACCAAGGTGATTTCTCCACGCGCAAAGGGTCAAAATTTTGGAGGGGTGTTTGTACACGTGTGTTGCTGCCTGTTATTCTTATTATAGCGGTTTTCTGAGAAAATTATTAACCCTAATCCGGCAACCTGGGGTCCAACAGATCCCAAAGAAAAAAGTACCGTTTCTCAAATCGTTATATCTCGGCAAATATAAATGTTTGAGAAAAAGTTTATACCACATTTTGAAGCTCTAAAGTAGAGCTAAATAATACTGTAAATTTTATTTGAATCGGCTATTTTGTGAGATTCTTAGAGGTCTTTTAAAACAGGCTATTTTTGCAACAAAATAACGTTGCCATTAGGGTTAAACATAATGAATTTTCCTATATCAAAAACATCTGTCTTCAGTTGTCCCGAAATTGGCGTCTAGCAAATAAATTAATCATTATTTCTTAACCAAACTAGTTTTCTTGTGTAAAAATTAAGCTCGTTTATTTATTCGATTATGGAAAATATAACCTTAAACGCCATTTATAATAGGCCTCTAGCTATATTCTCGGAAATCGTTGAACTTATCACTTTAACAGTGCAACTCTTTATGGCACCAATAATTATTTATGTTGTTTTTCAAAATAAGCAAATACAAATGTACCGCTATTATTTGCTCAATACCATATTTTGGAATACTTTATCTCAAATTGGCAATACCCTATGTTCAATGTCGTGTCTAACCCCATATTATATATTTGTCTTTAACAGTGCTCTTGAGTCCTATATCGATAAAAGCACTTTTTATAAGTTATTTTTTATATTATTAGCTTGTAGTTTAGCAACTTTATTCGGTGTATTGATAACTTCAACTTATCGTTGCTTGTATTTGCTAAATTTGTTTGAATCCACGAAGTTTATAGACAATCCGGTTAAATTGGCCATCGTATTAGCTATTGCTCCATTATCCTTTTTTATAATTTTATGGGTTATTTTCAATATTACTCGAGAATCTGTGTTAAGCGAGAAAAGTGATATTGCATTAAGCAAAACCTTGCCACTGGTATATCAAGAGCTTCAAGGAAGGAAATATATAGGTGAGCAACTAGTGTGTTATTTAACACAGCAGGGCTGCGCACCTTTTGATTTGTGGAAGGGTATTTCTTCAGGACGAAAGTCGCTTTTCAGCCGTTCCCGCTTGACTCACAAATCTTTTTCTTTTCAAATCGCTTATAAAATTTGTTTAACGGAGACCTTTGAAACAAAAACAAATTTAAGGTGTACCACTTTATCTTTATAGAAAAAAACAGAAACATATCGTTTTTCACTTTTGGTGTTTTTCTCTCAATCAGACAAGTTGTTTTTGCCTACTTTCTTTCATAAAATTGTATAAAGTATACACAATGTTCTTTTTTTTCTTCAAAGCATACAAAAAACGAGAAATCAAAAAAATTTCAGAAATATCCAAAAAATGGATATTTCTGAAAGAACTTTTATGATGATGGTAGAAATTTATTTTGAAGATCTCTCTCAGAATACTGTAATTTGATGTCCTCTATCAGATAAAAATGATGAAGACCAAATTTGAGCTGATTTAGGGTCAATAATCAAGTCCCTATTGACAAGATACCACTTATTTATAGGGGTTTCTGTGAATTAAAGCCTCTTAATTACTCCAAAAAGTTGAGTTTCTGAAAAAATGTTTTCAGGCCTTTAAATCCAAGCTTTTATGAATACTTTCCGCGATCGATCATCAAGATCGGTGCCAAATTGGGCGAGATACACTCCTTTCAACTTTTTGAACGTATTTTTCCTATGTAAAACACCTGAAAAACATGCTCAAAAATTAAAGGAATATATCTCGGTTAATTTGACACCGATTTTGATAATTGGCCGCGGAAAGCATTCCTACATGCTTGGATTCAAAGGCTTGAAAACATTTTTCCAGAAACTCAACTATTGGGAGTAATTAGGAGGCTTAATTTACAGAAACCCCTATAAATGATATGTTGTCAATAGGGACTTGATTCTTGACCCTAAATTAGCTCAATTTTGAAAAAGAAAGAGAAAGAAGGAAGAGAAATTGAGGAAGCAACTTCGTGTTTTACGAAGTTGCTCGATTAATCCCATCTGAACCAGAAATTTTTCTCTTTTTGGCGAAAAAGTCCATTTTTAATTATTTTGCAACCTATTGCAAACTCATCAAAATTTTTTGCAACCTTTGTAAAAAAAAGTATCTGGCATTGCTATCTATAGGCTTCCTTTCCTCGCAATGTGCCTGAGTCTGACTGTAAATTATATATTTTAGTATTAAATAGTGTGAATTATATTTTTTCTCATGCAATAATTAGCTTTTTAATAATACTATTTTGCATATTGATTGTTTCGATAATTCCTATATTCTTTTTAAAAAGAGCCAAACAGAAGTGGCATGCCAATACTTATAAACTTCAAGTCAAATTATACAAAGCTGTATTAATTCAACTTTGGGTAATGTCCTTCTTAACACTTATACCGATTATGTTAATATGCCTATTTTGTTGGCTACGAATACAAAACACGGCTATTGTTTCGCAATTAATTCTAGCCAATTGTTCATTGCATGGACCAGTGGATCTAACAATTATCGGGTATGTGAAGAAGAGAAAAGTTCGACAAAGAACCGTCTCCAACTGTTAGGTCAAAATCTATGTCAAAATGAATTTTATGCTAAAGAGCACCAAAAAATACATTGAAAAACATGAATAAAATTTTGCCCGTTAGACGCCTCAGTGGGCCTGGAGCCCAAAATGTGTTATTTTGGGCCAATTTTGGGTCTGAAAGATAGCCTCATAACTTTTTATGATTAAAAGCTTTTTCGATAATTTTTTCTACATCTGTTAGGGGGTGAAAAAACACAAATTAGTACATATTAACTTTGACCTCAAACCTTTGCCTTCATAGATAAAAACGCTTTACAAAAATGATACCATTTTTCTAAGGAAAAATCGTACTTTCAGGGGTCTAAATTCGATGTCGTTTTGCTCGCCTCAAGGCGAGCAAAACAATTCGATGTTTTTTTAAGCCAAGATCATAAAATATCTCTTTATGGTTGCTGAGATATTTGATAAAATGTAAAAATGTTGATTTTCGGACAAAAATTCTAAAAATCGACATTTTTTACTTCTTGTCAAATACTCAGCAATCATAAAGAGATATGCGATGACCTTGGTGTCGTTGGATTGCTACGATTGCCAGCTTCAAAATAACACCAAAATCATCGGAATTCGCCACGTCAATTTGAATTATTTTAAAAACAAAAAACTGTGCGCTCGTTCCTCTTCTTTTTGTGCGGTGCATTCGTTTCTATTGCCTTTTAAACATCCAAAATAGACAACAAAAAAGATTAAAAAATCCAAATCAGCTAAATATCCAAACTAATCATGATAATTGTAAAAAATCATTTTAGTTTTTATATTCCTTCGCATAGAATTGCTCTCTTAAAAGTTTGGGATAAATTTCTAAGAAGATTACATGCTATCAGAAGTGCAATCTCTAGTGGTATATGGGGTTCCAGTACTAGTCCAGTATCTGTTATGTACAATAGAACCAACAACGCAGGACAAAATCTGCAATCCATAAGTTTCTTAAGGGTGAACAGCAATTGAAACGATAACAATTTTGGACTGCAGTGTCATTAGTTACAGGGTGCGGCAAAAGTTCCCGTGATTTTTTGAATTACTGCATATGGTATTTTGACCATAACTCTTTAACCTTACATGCAATTCCGATGATCTTGGTGTCTTTAGATAGCTTGAATTTACAGCTATCCAATGACACCAAGATCATCGGAATTGGATGCAAGATTAAAGAGTTATGATCAAAATACTATATGCAGTAATTCAAAAAATCACGGGAATTTTTGCCGCACCCTGTATATAAAAGCTAAATGAAACAAAATTATATTAAAAAATATTTTTGCGCTATTTTGAATCATTATCATCCATTTATTTTTTATAGCAAAAATGGCTGAATTTCAAAAGCTTGCGTATTTCCTCATTTTCAGCGCGACAGATTATCATAGTTGAAATCGGATTGAAGTCTTGGAAGCGTCAAAAGCGCCCAGCGTTGACAGAGCTAAAAATTCGAAGTGATCGGGAACTTTGAGTGCACTCTGTATTTCTTATTAATATTTCGTGATAAATGACAGTGAAAGTCGTCGTGACGGTACCGATCCAGCTCTACTTCGATTGGTTTTTGATATCATTATTTTTATGATAAAATTATACGATTTATTTTGTTCAAATTTCCAGGATTGAGTACACGTGAAATTTACATCATTCTGTGCAATGATTAAATGCGAGCTTAAGTGAAAAAAAAGAAAAAAATTTAATAAGCTCGCAATTATGGTAAATGTTTTGGAGGTTGCGGTTTTTTAATTTATGTTTTTGGTGGTTAGTAAGCGTGTTTAGTTAGGGTTTTGGATTTTGAGCTCAAAGTAAAAAGTAGCAAGGCTAAACATGGCTTAGACTTCTGATTTGATTTTTAATCTAAAAAACGGAAAAAAGGAGAAATGCAGGCCTAAATAGTCAATGGATAAATAATGTACCCATCCGATTTGACAAGCTAAGCAATTTTGAGGCATACAGATTCAATCCCGAAGGGTCAAAATTATAAAAATTAGAAAATTTAATTTTCTGAACATTGTGGCTTAAAAACGAGCATTTTCCCAAAAATCTCGCTTATATGCTGTTTTCAAGCTTTAAAAAAATTTCAGAAAAAGGGGGTACAAGCCTCCCCAAACCCCACCCAATTTGGGGGGGGGGGTTGCGCGCTGGCAAAAAATGGGCTCGAGCGCTAGCGCGAGGAGGTATCGCAATAGACGCCTTGGTCCCCCAAGGTAATCTTGGCAAAATTTTTGAAAAAATCACTTTGGAGACCAAGGGGGGATTTTTCAAACGCTAGAGATCTTTTTTTGTGGGTAGCACGTGTAAAAGTTGTGTATACCGCCTCTGCTTTTAGGAAAAAAATTTGAGGGGATCCAACTTTTTACCGCATTCCCAAGAACAAATTATAATGCACGTTTTTTAAATCATAGATTCAACTTTTCCACGTATGTAAACTCTACCATTCGACGTACTATCAAGAATTTTCTTTTATAGAAACAGCTGTAATTTATGAGTAAAGTAATTTTGAAAACCGACTCCGCGGGAATACGCTTAAGAATTTTACATGATAGTTTTATATGACATCATTAATAAAGCAGTCGATAAAAGTTTTGCTAACATGTAAAGTTGTTTCGAATTGCTCATTCTTAATGAGGGTACGCGCTAGCAGTCATGAAACGCATTTCACTACGATTTCCGGACGCCATCTGGAAATGAGTCAGATTTCTGGACAACTTCCAGTCAATTGTCGGACGGTTAGCTTCCGGAAATCGTTGTGAAAGCGTTTCACAACTGCTAGCACGCACCTTTAACAAGTTGCCTTATACAGGGTGAGATTTAAAAAACGACCTTTTTTTAGCCGACACCCAATTTTTATGGACCACTTCACCACTTTCGGCGGGGTCCATGCGGTGGTCCCCCTTTAATTTTGGGTCCATACGGTGGTCCTCCCCTCAATTTTGCTTCATGAGTTACAGGATACTGGGCGGAGATTTGACTCCAAAAATCGTAGAAACCTTTGTTCGTTCGTCCAAAACGTCTGCACCAATTAAATTCAGCGATGGGAAAATCATATTGTTTGTCATGGATTCCATGTTTTTTTAATTTGTGTTTTCATAACTGGGCCTTTAATGAAAAATTCTGATAGACATCAGAAAAATCGTCTATCAGAATTTTTCATTCAACTGCCGCTGTGCATGCAAATGCCCAACAAGATCCTCAATCTCAAATTTTCAAAATTTTTCTTACATAAAGAGCCAGAAAATTGGTACATGAGTGGGGGGGGGGGGGGATGAAGGAGGATCCCTTTCGTCTATGTCAAGCCCTATGTCTAAAAATAACTAGTCATGGAAACTGATATTAAGACATCACTCCTTTTCGACTCAATTTTTTTAGACTATGCTAAGATCCGAAGGTTCAAAATTTTCAATGGTGCCCTATAAAATTGAGCCTATGAGATTGGGGTCCTGGAGCAGGAAAGCCCGAATCGACTTTGGCTTAGGCTACACAATGAGTTTCTTTGCTTACTTCCTTGATCTGTCACACACTCATCAAGTAAAAAAGATACCTCTCCAAAATTTTGGGAACCCAACCCAGCAAAATGCCCCTATCTACCCCTGATTGCCCACCTATGGTTCATGATCCAGTTTCGTAGCAAAAATATTGATATTTTAAGATTTTATTAAATTTATAAAATAATAATACATCACAGAAGTTAAACAAGCATATAGTATGCTGCATAGCAGAGCTGTGTTCCCGTTCCCTTAAGTTCCGGTCATTTTGGCTGTTCCGGTTTCTGTTCCGTGCCCTACTGTTCCCGTTCCATATCTTGTTATTCCCGCTCTGGTCATTGAACCTGTTCCCACGCAGTCCTGCTGCATACCCTGCAAATACTTTAAGAGACGATATCTCGAAAGTTTGACTTTATCGTCAAATGGTTCAAGCGGACTCCAATTTGATTTAGTGAGAATAACGCATGGGAAAGTTTTTAAAAGTCATTTCGAGTCAAAACTCGTGTCTCAAGAAATTCGAAACGATGTCCGAAGCTTAAAAACCCGATTTTACATGCATTTTTTGAATTTTCTAACTTATCTAAAACACTCTAGATAATTTTTTTTGATCAAAATTTCTATCAAGCAGATGTATTTCAATATGAAGAACATTTCTAGCGTATTTTTGAAAAATCCAAGAAACTTCGATTGTTGAGCCTTTTGCACGATAGGGTTAGTTGAAGGGATCGAAAAAATTTTTCTCACATTTTTTCGAAACTACGCTAGAAATGTTCTCCATATTGGAATACATCGGCTAGATAGAAGTTTTGGCCGAAAAAATTATCTAGGGTATTTTAGACAGGTTAGAAAATTCAAAAAAACAACGTAAAATCAGGTTTTTGATATTCGGATAAGGCTAGAATGTAAGGGATTCCGCGGATTGGCTCAAAATGACTTTCAAAAACTTTCCCATGCGTTACTCTCACTGAATAAAATTAAACTAAATGGCGCTCGAGACGTTTAACACTACGCCCACCTAGGTTCGAATTTTAGAGATATCGTCTCTTAATTATTCAAATTTATTGCGTTTTATACAAAATGTGGTATTTGAATTATTGTTGAATTACCGATATTGTGGTATTTGAATTATTTAGAAAATAAAATTTGATAAACAATTTTTTGGCAGCTTGCCTAAAAGGTCGAATAAAATAGAATTGAGTTATTGCACTAATCGTAGTTTGGAAACTCATCGCTGTAAAAAGTATATAAGCGAAATAACTTCCATATGGTATTGATAACATGGCTAGAAGAAGGGCAATAATAAGTGGCCAAGCAATAAATAATTGAAACGCGATAGCTTCAATTAGAACAGAAATAAACATCATCCGTTGGAGTCGGTGCACATTTTCAGAAACTTGGGATTCCATTTTCTTTATTCCCTGATTCATCTGATAGATATAAAACCAGGTAATAACACAACCCCCAACCAAAAGTAATGATACTAACCCTCCAAGAATATAAACCTTAATCCCAATTGAAAAATAGATGACATTCGAACCGAAGGGAAATTCTTTTAATGCAGGCACTTCTTTATCAATATAAGTGTATACATCCTTAAAAAAATTAAAATTCAGCCTTGCTCCGGGTACGGCTTCCTTCGGCTTGGCTTTTGATTACACTACGAGTCGTTTCGGCCTCTCCAGCCAGACATTCAACTCTCACCATCCAATCGGCTCTTCAGTCAGAAAATTTCTTGGCAAGAATGATGAGAAACGGGAGGAGCCGCAAGCCGCTATCAGAACTTACATCAGGCTTGTGTAATCACTTGAGCCGAAGGGCGGGTTTCTTAAAAAAGCCGTAATGCGCACATTGAGCATTAAGAAAGACATTGGACATTAAAATGTAAACATTGGACATTGAATGTCTATGATAAACATTTAATGTCTATAATGGGCATTGAATGCTGAATGCGCATTGGAAACAAAATTGGACATTGAATGCGCATTGGAATCGAAAATGGGACATTCGCAACGAATTGGCGCTTCTTTTTGCGCATTTTTCAAAATCTGTTTAATAAATAGGCTTTTCCTACAAGCTGCAGTTTCGAAACCTTTGCAAGTGATGTTTTGGTTGCTTTCAAAAAACCAATCGATTAGAAGTTTGATGGTGTTCTCAATTTTTGAGTAGCTTGTTTTTAATTTTTTCTTGTATTTAAATAAAAAAGTAGATATGAAATTGCGAATGCTCAATTTTTGGGTCCAATGCGCATTCAATGTCCAATTTTGTTTCCAATGCGCATTCAGTACGCATTCAATGCCCATTATAGACATTCAATATTTAACATAGACATTCGATGTCCAATATTCGCATTAATGTCCAATATTTACATTAATGCGTGCATTAATGTCTAATGTTGTCATTAATGCTCAATGTGCACATTACGGCTTTTTTAAGAAACCCGCCCGAAGGGGAAGCCAGAGGCCGATTCGGGGCTCATTCGATGCAGTTGCAGAGGTGACCTGCTCTCTTCTTTTCCTCGCCTGATTTTGCGAGTTTACGCGCGCTTATACCTTATTAAGCCAACTCTTTTAGGGGCGGACTTTGCACTTGAGTAAACGAAGTCAAACCAACTTCTACCCGCCATCAACTCAACTATCAACCGATTCTACTGATCTACCGAAGGCCCAACTTATTTTCTACAGGTAGCAGCGAGCGGTTTCTTCATCTGCACTAAGAATATGCCCCATAAATTTTTGGATTTGGATAGGATCAGCCGACCCTAGGGACAACTTGGCCCATGCACACCTCTATTAAAGGGGGAAAATTTTGCGACCATTTGGGAGAAAAATTTTTTGTAAAAATGACCCTATTGGGGGTAATTTGATGCGAGAAATCGATTGCGCGCACTTCTGAAGCACTTCAAAATCCCATTGCCGCCAATCAACATTTAATATAACAGGAAGAATAATATCATCAGTCAACGAGGGATCCGACTACTGAAGCTCTACCGTTGCCTACCGATGTTCGTGGTCTTTGTTGACTGCGTGACCACGAATTCACGGCGAGAATTTAACGCATTATTATCGCGCTACATTTTTAAAATTGCTTGCTGAAAATTCCGGATTGCAAAGGGAATGGGCGAAAAGAGCGACGAAAAGCGAAAAAATAGGCAATTTTTATGAAAACTTGGTCAAGATGGCGTTTTTACGCTTCGGGAGTGCGCGCAATCGATTTCTCGCATCAAATTACCCCCAATAGGGTCATTTTTATGAAAAAAAATTTTCCCAAATGGTCGCAAAATGCACCCACCCTTTAATGGCTAAAAAAGAAAGGTTTTTCGACAACATAAAGGGACCTTTATCACTTTTCACTGTTTTTTTCCTGTATGAATCGATCTCCCTCAAAACTCTCCTTCTACATAAAAAGTTCTTGAGCATACTTCAGTATCCAAAGTTAAAGCAAACATCGGGCAGCATCCAATAAACACATGCACTAAGAATGTGCCCCACAAATTTTTTGGCTGTTGAAAAAATTCTAGCAATCTTCCAGTAGTTGTCATCGAATATCTATACATTATAACAACAACAAGTGACAAAACTTTTATAAGCATTGCTGAAACAAAGATGCCAACCATTAATTTTGAATCACAAAATCTCCCTATAATGCCATCAAAATAAACAATTAATACAGGTAATAAGGGTACAATATGTCCGGTAGCCAATATAAAATCAACAACATAACTCAAAAAGAGACTTATAAGCAATAGCCAACGATACATTTCTAGAATCATGCCGTGAAATATAATGGCATATGAAATAAATACGAATGATGCAGTGTTAATCACGAAAATGATTGAGACGGTCGTAGTGTAAATTTGCAATAGAGTAGGCGAGTAGAAAACTTCAAGAGAGTAGTTTAGCATGGTTGAATTTGATGAGAAGAATAAAATTATTAATAGACACTTTCTTGGGCTTTCACGGCTACCTTAAAGGACCAGTCTAGTAAGTTACAATCATATAAAAAATGGTATACGGACCGTTGTTCCGCGACGTATATTTCATGACATTTGTTTCCCGCAGTTGTTTCCGCACACATATTTATTGACATTTGTCACCACGACACTTGTTCCCGCGACAGATATTTCGCGACACTTGTTCCCGCGACAGATGTTTCGCGACACTTGTTAAAAATGTGACTAAAAAAGTTAAATTTTACACCACTAGGGGAGGGGCTCTCGCATTTTTCTTTTTAGGTAACAAGCGTCGCGAAATATCTGTTGCGGAACATCTGTCGCGGGAACAAGTGTCAGGAAATAAGTGTCGTCGGCCGCAAAGTTGGGGAACAACGGTCCGTATGCCGAAAAAATAATATATTCAGAAAGATCATGAAAAATGGAGCATTTTTTGTTTTTACGGCATGTTCTGAATCGTTGTAGTTTTTGAGA
>JAQGBS010001110.1:0-17158 GCA_034698545.1 Acrobeloides obliquus | reverse complement strand
AATATTTCGGGGTTACATAACAACTCGGGGGTAAATTTTTGGATCATAATTTTTGGTTTTTTATAAATCAAATCGGGTATGGAGAATCGTTTCTAAGAATCCGTTTTTTGATCCGAGCCTTCCCTGAAAAAAAGTATTGTATTTTTTTTGTCGCTACTACTGCTACTACCGCTACTACATTTAGTAATTGCCGAATAGTAAAAAAATATAGAAAATCTAGACAAAATCTAGAAATCTATGAATATATCGGATATGATAAGAACTATCAGATAGCTTCATGGGTCGTTTGATGTTTCGACATTTGACATTTCGAACCTTTTTTAAAATGTTTTTGAGGATTTCTTCGGAAATATAAAGCCAATCCTGATAGGTTTGGTGTCGCTAGAAAGCTGGATTTCGTAGCAATCGAATGACACCAAAAATCACGCTATAACTCTTTATAGTTGTGGAGTTATTGCATAATTAGTAAAAAATGTCATTTTTTCGACATTTTTTAATAATTATCAATATCTCCGCAACCAGAAAGAGTTATGGCATGATTTTGTTGCCATTTGATTGCTACGAAATCCAGCTTTCTAGCGACACCAAAACTATCAGGATTGGGTTTGTATTTCCGAAGAACTCTTCAAAAACATAAAAAACGTTTCGAAATGTCAAGTTTTGGAGCATCAAACGACCACTTCATGATCTTTTATAATGGTTCAAAAATTTAATTTTTGTAGCAAATTTAACTATCATAACGAAGCTTTGGGTAGGCTGGTTTCATATCTTCGAATTTTCTTTTATTATTATAAGTGCTATAATTGTTGTTTTTTGTCATTTCATTATGTTAAAATCCTCTGGAATCAAAATATTGCATAATAATATGAAAGTTTTCTTTCATCATGCATTTGCTATGTTTTATGCGGTCCAATTATTGAGGACAACTTTATTCATATGTGCTTTTAGTGGCTGTTTTTCAAGTAAGTAAATTTAAAAAAAGTTATTTTTCACACTTTTATAAAATAATAACACCTTCCCAATAAGATTCGGAAAATTCAGAGATTTATAGACAATATAGAAAATTTAATAATATCTGCGGAAAATAGGTTGGGTCTTCCGACTTTAATGGATCAGTAGAATCGGTTGATAGTTGAGTTGATAGCAGATTGGACTTCGTTAACTCAAGTACAAGGGCTGGCCCCTAAAAGAGTTGGCTTAATAAGGTTTAAACGCACGTAAACTCGCACAATAAGGCAATTAAAGAAGAGCGCAGGTCACCGCCTTCGATCTCTGCAAATGAGCTCCGAATCGGTCTCTGGCTCCCCCATTGGCTCAAGCGATTACACAAGCCTGATGCCAGATCTGATCATGGCTTGCGACTCCTCCCATTTCTCATCATTCTTGCCGCCGAATCACAACATAGCTCTCGTCCATTTGAAATCCGACCGAGTCGATGGATTCTCAAAACATAGAAGCGTCGATCAAAGCATAGCGGCTTCCTGGACCAGTGGAGGATTTGGAGTTCTCTAGGCTCTAAGACATCAAAGTCCTGTGGCCAAGCATCATTCGGAGGCTACAAAATACAACTAAGCAAACAACTGAGAATACAAAACATAAAATACAATAAAAATTGATTAAGCAATCACCTATCATAGGTGTAATTAGGACTCTGATTAACTATTGCGTACTAGGGACATGCCATATGGGGCATAGACTCAAATAAAACGAAAGGTTTGAAACGATATGAATGAAACGAAACCAATAAAAAATCGGTAATATATTTGTGTTCTCGACGCAATTTACCCGAAGCGACAAAATATATCAATTTTTTATCAGATAATACAAATCTTACATCCAAACCCAAGTATCAGGCACATAGCGAGGGGGGGGGGGCAATTTTGTTCAAAAATTCAAATTTTTTCATGAAACTAGAGTGGGTGCATTTGATTCCTCGTCAAAAATTACATCAAGGGGTTTACTGAAGTTTATTTGTGGTGCTGAAAAGCGCAGGAAACCCGAGAAAATGGCATTTTTGAAAAGACAGGTTTTCTGCACTTTTCCCTTGGTGTAATTTTTGACGAGGAATCGAATGCGCCCACTCTCGTTTCATGAAAAAATTTGAATTTTTGAACAAAATTGCCCCCCTCGCTATGTGCCTGATACTTGGGTTTGGGTGTAAGATATGTATTATCTAATAAAAAATTGATATATTTTGTCGCTTCACGTAAATTACGTCGAGAGCACAAATATATTACCGATTTTTTATTGGTTTCGTTTCATTCGTATCGTTTCAAACCTTTCGTTTTATTTGAGTCTATGCCCCATATGGGTGGAGAGGTATTAGGGGTGTGGTTGATGGAGGATTTCTATGCATCGAATATATTTTGAAACCCTATCCAACTCCTATTTAGCACTTTTCAAAAAGAAATTGACTTCTTTTAGACGTCTCTATGTTTGGTCCCTTACAATTAATTCATATTCTTCGAGAATTTGGTTTAATGTTGGGCGCTTCTGATTTCGCAGAATTAACTATAGATAGAGTTTTCGCCACTATAAACCCGGAAAGTTATGAACAACAAAAAAGACCTTATATTTCTATTTTTCTTATAAGCTCTATGTATATTTATGTTGGTGTAATAGAAGTTTTACGTTATATTGGACTTATGTCAATGATTTTTATGCCAATATTAATTGGGTTCGTAGGCATAGCAACGCTTCCTTTTTTATTATGGGTTTTCAGGAAGAATAAACAATATTTAAAATTTAAATATACTTTATCTTTAAATTCGAAATTTCAGGTAATGTTGGTTCTTCAGTCTTATCACCTTGAGGGGGGGGGAGAGAGGGGACCTCCTCCCCTCGTTGATCCCCCTTCAATTTTAGGTCCATGAGTGAATGGGTCAGGGGGAGACTCCCTCTCTTGCCGACCTTTTTTACCACCTCATATGTTCGGTGGGGTCCATGCGGTGATCGTCCCCTCAATTTCGGGTCCATAGTGGATCAGGGGGGACTCCCCCCTTACCGACCTATGCTTATCATCCTCTTTTTCCCTAAAACGCATTCATAAAATATCGAAAACTTTTTTAAAATTCCAAAAATATTAGACTCTGAAGAAAAACAACTTTAAAAACTTATTTTGTAGATCCGTGAAAACATTCGAATTTGTCTTGCCTTACTGCCAGGCGCAGTCGGAGTCACGATAGCAATCATAGCACTTGCGACCATTTATTTTCTTGTTTTTGTAATGTCAGAAAATCGTCAATTTGATATGGCGCTAATTTTAACAACTTTGTTTAATTGTACCTTGCAAATTTTGTTTATTCTGACGCCATTATTTCTTATGATCGCCATTCCAGACTTAAGAGAACAAGCGTTGAATACTTTATGTCGAAAACCGTTGAGATCAAATGTACAAAGAGTTACGCCGATGGTTGAAGAGCAAGATATTTATTTCAAACAACTTAAATCTATGTGGGAGAAACCTGAAAGTGCGAAGTTTTTGCCGAATGTTCAATAAATTATGAATTTTCAGAAAGAAACTTTTTGATACTCAAATTTTCGAGTAGACTGTCCTTTTAAAAGCTAGAAACAAATAAAATTTTAGATCCTTGAAACATTTAGAAACATCTCTTCGTCTCATTTTGATCATGTTTGTGAGGGCGAGGGATGATGAGAGGTTAAACAAGAATATCTTCAAAACTTCTTGTTCAGACAAACACTACACAATTTTATCTTTTGACCTTAAAAATCAATGTGTCTTTTAAAAGACGCATCAGATATCAAAGAGAAAGTTCTCTTTTATTCATCGAATAAAGCTTTTCCTATTATAAACACCTATTTTGAAATCATGCAAGCAAAAAACCTAGTCAAGTGGTGTGAAATTTTTTACTTTCACCAATGATATTATAGGGTGCAGCAGAAAAAACCGGTCACATAAGAATATTCATGACCACACATAGTTATAAGGATTTTTGATTGAAACCATAACAACGATTTTTTGTGAGTCTTCTGCCTCTTCTTGCACGGTCTTCATTGGTTCCGGTTTCTTCGAAGCGCTTAATATCATTGATAACAGTGGATTTTGGAACACCAAGAAGCCTGGATATTTCTCATATAGGAATTCCATTTTGGTACATTCTAATGATCGCAGATCTTAAAGGACCAGTCTACATTTTTATGCGAGAAATCGATTGCGCGCATCTAGAAATCTTGAAAACAGCTCTCAAAACATGACATTTCAATTTTCAAACTTCTCTACTTGAAGTTCATGTTTGAAAATACGAAATTGAACATTTTATGGTTTAAGAACCGTTTTCAAGGGTTTTCGATGCGCGCATAAAAATACACCTTATAGAGTGCTTTTCGAAAAAATAAAAATTTTCACCAAAAAATGGAAAAATTACGGTTTTTTATGGCTCACCCTGTAGGTTGTTAATGAAGTTCCCTGGAATAAAATAATAAGAAAACACTTGTAGTTAAGATAATTAAAATAAAATATCAACCTAAGTTTCGTTATATGTTCTCTTTGTTATAAAAGATTTAATTCTTCCTGCTTCCTTTTTATTTTCTTATTTTACCATGGTGTATAAAATTTTTCCTACGGATGGAACTGAAATTCCTGAGTTAAATTTAGAAGCTTCATTTATTTATGTTATAGAGGGGTCGGCAATATTTATTTTAAATATTTTTCTAGCCATTTTTATCATATTTGATAAAAGTTTGAGGAGTGAGAAAATTTCAATTATTTACTTGGCTCATATTTTATATGATTCGTTTGTTACCCTAGGTTATGTTTCTGCGGGAGTTTATCGACTAAATTTGTATTACAACGAATGTGGACATTGCAGTAAGGGACTTTTCAGGCACACATACTAATTTTGCTTTTTTTTGCCGGACAATTTTCGCCGGTCATTGTTAAAAAGTTACCTACGATTGAAAGTTTTTTTTAAATTTAAAAAATCGGCGAAAATTGTCTGGAAAATATTGTCCGGCGACAAATGTCGGCGAAGAATGTCAGCGAAAATTTTCCAGAAAATTTTGTCCGGCGAAAAAATTTGGCGAAATTAGTACGTGTGCCACTTTTCATAAATTACGCCCCTCCAATTGATTGTCCTTAAATTTTTAACAAAAAGCTCAAAAAACCAAAATTATTCAAAATTTTTTAGCAACTTATTACTTCACGCCTTGGGTATGTTTCAACACAATACATGCCTATTTATGGATAATTTTTACGCCAGCTACGGGAATTATCGCTCTAGTCAGCTCACTAGAGCGACTTCTTTCTGTAACTTATCCATTAAGTCATAGAGCTATAACAAGAAAATGGACAACTTTCATTGTATTTATCCCATTTGTGGTTTCTATACCATTTTTGGTGATTTCGGGCATAGAAAGTTATGATAATAAGGATAACTACCCGGTAAGATTTTCTAGATTTTGTTTACATTTTTTGTCTAGATATTCTAGCTTTTGTATAATTTTGTATAGATTTTTTGTCAATATTTTTAGATTTTCTGTATTTTTTCTAGATTTTCTATATGTTGCGCCCAATCTGTCTTTATTTTCTTGTAATGTCGAACATTCTAGAGAGCATCCGAAGAGACGTTGTGGTTTCTCTAGAATGCTAGAGAGCCACGTTACTACAAAATCTTTTGGCCTCAAGCGGGGCTTAAACCAGCCTTGAGGGACGCCTGGGACGAGCCCAGTACCACCGAACCATGAAACCCTTAGGTGTAATGACTCCTAATTCTGACCTAGTAGTAATGCATAACTTTCTAGATTTTTCAAAATTCCTCTAGATTTCTAGATTTTCTTTAGATTTTCTAGATTTTCGTTTTTATTTAGGTTACTGTGGCATGCAATATAATTAACGGTGATATTCCTGGTATTATGTACCATTTGCGGTCGATCCGATTGGGAAGCAGTGTTCTAGCAGTTCTTTTTTACATTCCTATATTAGCAAAAATTTATGCAGTAACTTTTTTATTTCCTCTTCAAAAAATGAAAAGAAATTTAGATAATTTTGAAAAAATCCACTACAACATTGAATCTAACTGAACAAAAGAAACTTATAAGGTCTACTTTAACAGTTGGCTTATTTGCTGCTAATGAATTGTGCTTCTTTGTCTTCCCGGATACAGTTTTGTATATTTCTCCAAAAGATAGATATGTATATATTTTTTATGTTATAATTTTGAACAAAGGTAAGGGATTAGTTTAGAATGTAATCGTTTGAAAATTTGGCTAATTTTAGGTGTAGGTAATATGATTTTCCTACTTATAACACAAAAGGAATTAAAAAAGGCTTTGAAGAGAAATCTGAAGAAGATATTTATGGCATTTACAACATTATCCTCAGCTGTAGCTCCGTGAATAAATCACTAAATTTTATATATTTTTTAATGTAATATAAAAAATTATTTGCTTATCAACTATCATTATACAGGGTGTCTCACAAAAAACCGGACACTTTTTTATTTTGCGTTTTCTCGGCTTTCCGAAAAGATTTTCGATGATCTTTTTTTCTGTATATAGTTCGTCTTCTCTAGTTTCTTTCCCGAATGTTTTTAAAATTTTACGTACTTGAAATTTGCGATTTTTTGACCAAGGTTGCCGATAAATTTCTTAAAAAGCTATGTTTTTAAAGCAACATGGAAGATTTTCTTAAAGGGCGGGTACACGCTGCTTATTCTCGATTTTTTTCTCAAATTTAAAAAAATGACCTTTATGAGGGTAATTTTATGCGAGAAATCGATTCCGTGCATTCCCGAAGCATAAAAACGCTTCCTTGACCCTGATTCAGGGAATAGGGTGGGTGTATTGAAGCGAAAATCAAATATTTTCGGATTTTTATGAGAAAATCGTCGATTCTTAGAGTTATCTAGGCGGGAAATCGATTGCGCGCACTCCCGAATCTTTAAAATGCTTCCCTGACCCTGATTCAGGGAAATGAGTGTTTTGTATTGAAGCGGAATTATGAAAATTTTGGATTTTTCTTCTAAAATCATTGTTCTAAGGGTTATTTTATGCGAATAATCGATTCAGCGCAGATCAAAAGTTCGCTTAAAAGAATAGGTATAAAAATGAGCAAACTATTAACAATAGTTGAAAGTATTATAAAAGTAGTGGGGTGTAATCTTTTTATTGTTAACATAATATTATGGTTTTTGAACTCATTTTGAAAATGACTGCCCACTTGGATAATTGTGAAAAGATATAAAATCCTCTTTTCATGTTTTATTTTTCACTTTTCAAAAAATGAGAATCCTTCATTCAACTCCCAAGTGAGGCGTGCACGGCCAAAAAATGATTAGGTCAAGCCGGTCCTAGGACCTGCCTGGCCTAGTCTAATCACTTTTTGGCAGCCCGTATCATGACCAGGCTTGAACTCGGTCCTGTATACCTCTATTCACAAGATCATCGTGCAATTTTTTAATCTCCCTTTTTAGATTTTAAAATGAAGATTAGCATAATATTTTTATATATCATTATTTTACTAGTTTCTATAACTTATGGATATAGTTTAAAACGAAAACAATCGATTAAATCTACTAGATCTAAATCAACCAAATCTTTGAAAAGTTATGTAACAGTAAAGAAGAATTCGAATAAAAGAAAAAGCTCCATTCATCATAAACGTGGAAGAAAAATTTATATAAGAACTTTTAATCCAACTTGCTTCTTCTCTGCCTTACCATGTTTACCTCCAAAGGGTTTTGTTTATGTTAAAGCAAATTAGCTTTGTGAATGGAGATTTGGGTTGGCGAGATCTGGACTTTTCATCTGGTTCGGGATTGAAAGAATCGGGTTCAGGTTCAACAATCGGAATTAGGATAAAAAAAATCTCGAAAAAAATTTACTGTCTTTTATTTTTTTTCTATTTTTCGAGAATAGGCCATAAATGTTACGCCCCCTTTAATATTTTATACCGTCAACTCTTTGAGAATACCATTCAGATATCTATAAAGGAAAAATGCTCGAACAAAAAAGTCTTAGAAAATTATGAGGAATTTTTTGGTATATGACTTTTCTGAAAATTTCATGGACTCAATTTGCCAGTTCCTTGTAAGCTTTTTATTATGAATCACTCGGTAAACACATAAAAATCGATTTTTAAAACCCCAAAACTCTTATAATCGATTGTTTTATCACCTTCTTGTTCATATTTTCTAGTTTGTCATAAAATATTATGTGCTCTATAAATTTGCCAGATTTTTTAAATGGTAATTTTTCAAATTTTCCACAATATAATAAACTTAAATTCGATGATAAAAACGAATATATTTACAACCCAACAGAAACTTCGTATCTGAAATGCCTGGGTAGCTCTCAATTTTCAGTTAATTTATTTTTGCATAAACCCTCTAATAAATATATTGCCATAAAAGAGATTCCAATACCTTATATCAGGAAACCTTTAAAAAAAGAAAAACAATTCAAAGAAAATAAACTTCGAGATATTTTAAAAGAGATCGAAATGTTAAGCAGTCTATCAGCTTGCTCATCTATAGTAAAAATTTATGGGTGGAGTTTTAACCACGAACAAATCCAAATTATTATGGAACCCATGAAAATTTCATTGGAAAGATTAAATACAGAACTAGGAAATATCCCGTGGATGAAATTTAAAAATGATTATGAAACTTTTCTTGAGGATGTCGTATGCAGTTTGGTACAAGCGCTGTTAGCTTGTTATTGTCAAAAAATTGCACATAGAGATTTGGGAGCTAGTTCACTTAGTTGCCGCCACTTAACGTGGTCTAAAAGTTGAAAAATTTTTTCTTTAAATTCAAGCAAAAAACACGCATGTTAGGGTTTTTTAGGCCAGGGAACACGTTGGTGGTGTTGTTTTTGTGTGAAAACCTAAAAAATAATGAAGAGATTGTTTTTTTTTGTTGAAATTATTGATGATCACCGTTTTGCGTTATCCGGGGTGTTCCAGGAAAGCAATGCTCCGGAGCATTCAATGACACCCTTTGTGGCCCTGGGATAAGAACACAACATCACCAACGTGTTCCACGATTAAAAAACCCTAATATGAGTGTTTTTTTGGTTGATTTTAAAGAAAAATTTTCAACTTTTGGGCCACATTAAGTGGCGGCAACTAAGTGAACTAGCTCCGAGATTTGAAACCAGCAAATATTTTATTGGATCAAAACGGTCAGATAAAATTAAGTGATTTTGGTGAAGCCGAATATTTGAATGACCAAAGCCGTGACAAAATACCAGGCCATTTTATGTATTGGCCACCGGAAATGTGGCCAAAACATAAAATCGATATCAAGAAAAATGGCAAACTTAAGCAAGAACGAAGCGACTTTTGGTGTTTGGGAATTATTTTACTCGAATTGATTAATGGTCGAAACCCTATATTGAGTATGTATGAACTAGATAATAAACATCTTGGTTATTTGGATCTTGGTGGATTAAAAGATTTTATGCAATATAAGTTTACACATGTTCAAGGATATATAAATATGTATAAAGAAACGAGAAGAGAAGAACAAGTGGTAAGATGTATTGGATAAATAATTTATGTATCGTATATAGGAAATGCAATTTATATACAATAAAAAAATTCACTAAAAATCGTTGTTAAATCGGATTTCTTCGAGCAACTACAATTTAGAAAGTTGAAAACTTTTTTACGTATCTTATAGATTTATCCTTGCGATTTCCAAATATACAGGTTGCAGCGTCGGGCGTGCTAGAGTTAAAAAATCGCGTCGAAAAATCGTTTTCCATTACCGAGATTTGCTTAAATTAAGAACGTAACATCAACCGTGGCACATCCTGTATTGTTATAAAAAATGGTGTAATTTTCTTTTTTATTTGTTTATAAAATAAATTTCATGTAGATATAAATTTTTAGAACATGCTTGTTGATGAACTCTTTAACATATCCCCAAGAATATATAAATTCGAAAAATTGCACAATATTGTAGAATTTTGCTTGATGAACAAAAATCCAACATACCGAGAGCTTGTTGAAGTCATTAATAGCGGAAACAAACAATTATCCATGGGCAAATATGCCAAATTGTATAGGTCTTTGTTTTCTAATCGACTCGAACCGCCTCCAATCCCATTACCCCAGCTTAATATCATATATTCCGCTGGTCATGATCAAATATCTAGAAAAATCTTCGAATACGTACAAGTAATTGATTTTTATTAAAAGAGAATATCAAGTACCTAATCGGCATTCAATTACACAACAGTCGTTTTATTCTTTCCGCTTGACCATTCTACTCGTTGACAAAGCTTATTCTCTATTCTTGACTCCATATTTTCTATTCTCTGACCTAGTTTATTACCCCTTCTTGACCTCCCTATTCTTTGACCTAGTTTATTACAGCTGAAAAATGGGAAATATAAGCGAAGATAACAGGAAAGAGAAATGCAAAAGATTATTTTTAAAGTTAGTTTGAGGAAAATGGTAGTAGTAAGATAGGTATATCTAAGTCGATAGGAATTCTCTTCTAGCAGAAAATAGCTATTTTGGACGAAAAATTGTCCCTTTAGTATAAATGTTTCATACAAAATAGTTCTTCCTCAATAGAAAGGAATTCCTTTTGATCTCCGGGATCAAACCCTCCCCTTTGGAATGGAAAGCTAGAGCTTTACCACTTTGCTACACAACTTTTTTTGCCCGATCGCTGAAACAGACTATATGATGTATGCTAATATTTAGAGATATCAAGATAATGATATATCCATGCTAATACCAATAAACCAACTAAAATTTCTCGATTCTAATTATAGCTACGAATTTAAATTACAAGATCTCGAAATTATTCCATTGAAATATAATCCACCTGGAGAAATTTTTCGCGTTATTCATAAACCGACTAACCGAAATTTATCTATAAAAAGGGTCATACACAACGATAATGAAGGTTACATCGATGAAATTATAAATTGGAACGAAAAAATAATATTTATGAAAAAAGAAATATCAAATCTCTTATTTTTTAAAGATCATCCTTATGTTATAATACTATATGGATGTTGTATAACCCAAGGGGATTTCCATTTATGCATCGAAGAAATGAATTTACCGGTATGCGAATTTTTAAGGAAGATTCAAATAGCTGGTATGAGTATGGAATTCGGACTCAGTGCTGAGTCTATCTTTGGGCATATATGTGTGATAATATTAACAGTTCTAAAATATATACATTCGTTTGGGTACATCCATGGGAATCTTCGAGCCGAAAACATTTTAATGGATTTTAAAGGAAACGTTAAACTTTCTGGTTTCCAATATGCTCTAAAAATAAATGCAAGTGATAAACAAGTCTCGAATGAGGTTTTAAAATTATATCAAGAAGAATATTTTGTGCCACCAGAACGCATTTATAAGAGAGCTTCTTTAGATTTTCGAAATGACATTTATGCATTTGGTGCAATGATGCTAGAGTTAATCTTATTAGAACGAGTAAGAAATCCAAAAATGATCAATTAAAACTAGATTTTTAGAATTTATTCAATCGTGAAATAAGGGGTTGTGGTAAAGTACTTAAAGAAACATTAACAAATTGCTACTTAAATCACGGAAGAAGTAAAGAATGCCTTAAGAATGCAAAAAGTCAACATAAGAAAATATTAAAACGCGAAAGATCATGCATTAAAAATACCTATTCAGCGGAATTTTTTGAACTTATTATGAAATCTGTAAGCTTTTTCATCAATCGACGTCCTGATTGCAAAGAACTTCTGAAATATCAATTTATCCAAAACCATATTGAGAGATTTGATCAGGAGAAAAACTGTCTAATATCTATTATTACTTTTTTTGATTGGAACAATTGGCATGAAGAATATCGTGATGATCGAACTGATTATTATGATTCAGATAGAGATTCTCTGGAAGTGAGCGATTAATGCAATTGAGATAGAATTTTTATTATTGTTTTTGTCAACAAAAAAATAAAGATTACACAAAAGATACAGCTTTTATACTTATGAACAAACATTTATTTATTTATTAACAATGTACAGAGCGATCATTTTGGTCTGCAACATCAATGTTTTTAGTCGTTCTCGCACTCCTCTAACGAATTTCGATGCGGTTTTTTTTAAATTATAGCTGAACAATGTTCGAATAAATATTGATAAAAATTTTCAAAATCCGTTGATCCTAACATTGTCAAAGATTGCTTTGAAGTTTTCAAAGTCGATTTTCTTTACCTTAACAAAATATTAGAAATTTAATTTTGTATGAAAATACAGAGCTTTAGTTCCTCTAACACATACAAAAAACCGTATATAAAAATTATTTAACAGTGGCGAGATATTTGACTTTGAAGTTGATAGTCAAAAAATGAGGCAAAAATAAAATGACGCACCTGGGAATCGAACCCTTAACCTTCTGGCTGCTAGCCGAACGCGCTAACCACTACACCATCGTTACATTTTTATAATATTTCAAGTAATTTTGGCACATGGTGTAGTGGTTAGCGCGTTCAATTTACTTGCATTGATGGTTCAATTGGAAACGTAGGTGGCCAACGCTTTTTGTGACCCAGGTTCGAATCCCGCCGTAGTAGAAATTTTTTTGTATGTTGAATTTTTTTAATCCAGTTATCCTGAAAACCGAGGAGCATACTTTAATTTCGTTGAAATTCCTGCATAATAACGCATTCTGAGCAATAAGAATACGATTTAAGTGGTTTGAGAATTATCCCATTTTTTGCCAACTTTGGTCTGCCGTGAGGCTATGCATCCTTTACTTAATTACCTTTTTATATCAGTTTTTGTAACTCCAAACCTGCTTTCTCAATTCTTTCATCATCCTAATTTTGCTATATAAACTCTCATAGAAATTGAATTTTAGAAGATGTTTTCTGTAACTTAATTTCTCAATCAACTTTAAAACCCCGAAACCCGGCGTGATTGAGAAATTGCAAACATCTGTTGTTAGCAGCAGTATGAGTGTTTGGAGGGCAATCTCCAAGAATTAAATTGAAAAACAAAAAGAAGTGAATAAGAAATAAAAGATTTCTGGGCGGCATGAAAAAGACGAATATCGATCAATGAATATAATCTATTTGTATGGAATTATTGAGTTCGATAAAAAAAATTTATGACTTTTTATATGCCTAATAAAATCGAAATAAGAATAATTATCTAATTTTGTTTGTTCCACACATGAAGCTCATATGATGAGCAATGAATTCGACAACCCAACCAGCGCTCCCATCAGCAAATCATCGTTTTAAGCACCAATAAGTGAGCACGCTTTGAGCACAGGTTTTTTGACCCTGCCGAGTCACTCAAAACGGTTTTTTTCGAGACAGTTAAAGTATTTTCACCTAATTTAAATAGCACTCATTAGAGGAATACTTGGGGAACAATCGTTTAGATTTTGGTATAAATCTGCCGTATTTTGAATTTTCTACGCCACATTGAATTTGGGGGTACTTTCCGAATTTTGTACCTCTGACTTCCTGGAAATTGGACTGTTTTTCGTTATTTTTTTACACTCAGAGCAAAAATAATCAGACTATAATCAGATCAAAATATAATTACGGAACTTAAAACTTAAGCAAAAAATGATTAAAATAGTCATAAAATAAGCGCCTGCTTATTTTCTGATCAAAAAGTAATAACAGAACTTCAAAATTAAGCAAAAATGCTTAAAATACCGTAAAACCTCTAATAGAAGCCCCGGGGCGTCTATTTTTCGAAGCTCTCTCCAGAGGAGAAATAAAGGGAGACTTCTATTAGAGGTTTTACGGTAAGCACAAAATGGGAGCCCTGAACCCATTCATCTTGGGAGATCCTTATGTTTTTTGACAATTTATTATTTTTTACAAAAATTGGTCAAATTTTTCATTTTCTCATCAACATTTCCTTTTTTCATCAAATTTGCCAACTTTTCATAAAAATTGGCATAAAAAAATCGTAATTTTATGAGCATTTTTAGCTTAAAAACAATATTTTCAACAAAAAAAATTCGGCGAAGTGCGTCGACCAAAAAAGGGTCATCAACTTAGCTGGAGGGGAGACCCCTTCATCGGATGCTCCCTTCCCCATCTTGCCCTTGTATGTAGAGTAAGTGTACTACGGAGCATTCGGCCTCGCCTCCTAGGCCGAGCTTTGTAGCGCACGTACTCTGTATACAAAGGCAAAATGGGGGATGGAGCATCCGATGAAGGGGTCTCCTCTCCGGATAAGTTGGTGACTTTTTTTTATCAACGTACTCCGCCGAATTTTTGTATTGATATTCTTTAAGTTTAAATAAAAATTCTGTGCTATAGGCAAAAATTTTATGAAAATGTTGTTTTCAAGCTAAACACACACATCAACGAGAACTTTTGTTCTCGTCGATTGTTCGTGTAATTAAATTGAAATATTTTTTCTTATTAATCATGCTATTGTAAAGGAGATTTTTTTTAATCTATCTGAGCAAAGATACACGTTAAAAATACAACTTGTAATGTTCTCGTTGATGTGGAATCACGTTTACATCCCTGTTGGTGAATTTGTTGATAAAAATATAATGCGAAAGCCAATCTATATAAGTGCCATGTACTTTAGTACTTACTTCACTTAGTAGTTTTACAGGATGTTTCAGTGATTTGTCTGTTTTTATACAATATCTTTATAGAAAAATATTTTTGTTTGATTCAGGTAATTTTCGCTTCAATGCATCGCATATACCTTCATGAGAGCTTGAGCATTTTAATCCTAGCACTGTCGACCCTGCAACCTGCATATTCGCAAGGATTAATCTACAAGATACATAAAAAGTTATTTAAAAAAGTTGTTTTCTTATAGTCGAAAATTTGACTTTTGCAGCCACCTTCAAGATTTGACATTGGTTTAGTATTTTGGGCATAACTCCTCGTAGGAATTGAATTGTGAGCTTGTTGACCACTCAAGAGAAAGCTAGTGATCCGCCCTACAACTTTTGTGTAGACACCTATAGCAAGTTTTTGCTTTAATAAAAAGTTATGCTCATTCTTCGAAACAAACTCTGATTTTTGACCGGGTTTTTGACAAATATCGGCATTTTTGACTCGATTACAAGGGTTTTCAGCCAAAACGATCATCACAAAAATGTATTCCAGGTTTCCAGGAAAATTTTGGTATATTGGGTTTGGTATGTTAATACAAGAGTTTTTTGAGTTCAAGCTAATTTGTTCTTGAAAAATGGTGAAAACCAGTGGCGTGGCCACTGGTTTTCAACCAAAGGAGGACCCTTATGATTTTTCCAGGTTTGGGAGGGGACCACTCCATGTCCCCTAGCTATGTCACTGCCTTCTTATTTTTAAAGTTCGTGTGGATCTCATTTTCGTGTTAATGTCTAGTTTTATATTGAATCATATTTACATTATCCTTCATTAATTTGTGTATTATGTATTGAAAAAAATCTCTGATCATTATTAGAATGCTGATTATGTAATATTTGCGTCAGAAAAGTAGTTCTTTTTATTCCTACGGGAATTTTCCTTTCCTCTGTGTTTTTAAAAACTTTTACACTTCTGTGAGCGATTTTATTGGGAATTGCAGTGACGAATTTTATTTTATTAAAAGTTTATATTTTAGTTGAGTTTATACTCATATTTAATTTGGACTTGTTCGTGTCAGAAATATACTTTCTCGGAACACCATAGGAATTTACTATATTTAGTACAGCTTCATAGACACTTACGCATAACTCACCCTTAAAGTACAATTCTGGAGTCCTATCCAGTAGACCATGACGACCGATTGTGATTTGTTCCTGGACTTTTTTTTGACAATTTTCATCCATGTTTCCTGTCTTTGAATTAACCGCATCCGCATCGACTAAAAATCGCAAAAGTACGGTTTTTGGAACGCCCTGTATAATTTTATAAGTTTTTTTCACGAATAGACTGGTTCTTTAGTGGGTGTTCCAAAAAACTGTCAGTTGGTCATTTTTTGACGAATTTTTCAAAAAATTTTTTTCTCCAAAATGACTCATTAGGAGTATTTTTATGCGAAAAATCGATTGCGCGCATCGAAAAACTCTTAAAATGCCTCCTAGACCATGAAATATCCAATTTTCATATTTTCAAGTAGGAATTCCTATCGAAAATAATTGAAAAAATACGAAAATCTTATATTTCATGGTCTGGGAGGCGTTTTCAAGGTTTTGTGATGCGCGTAATCGATTTCTCGCATAAAAATATCCCTAATGAGTCATTTTAGAGAAAAACTTTTGCCAACAAATTACAAAATGGCGGTTTTTTGAAACATCCTATAAAGTTGAAAAATTAATTTCCCATTAAATGTTTTGGCTTCCCTTGTTAATTATCGCAACATTTCTTTGAAAAATACTTTTCACAAACATGTTAGTTTCGGATTAAAGTTCACTCGGATTAGAGTTATAAGAATAAGTATGAAAATGAACAAGCTCTAAACAATAATTGAAAGTATTAGAAAGGAAGCGGAGGTGTAATTTTTCTATTGTCAACATAATATTGATGTTTAAACTCATTTTGAAAAGGGTATTTATTATTCATCGGGGTTCTTTTTCAACATTCTTGTTTGTATTAGAAGATATTCATTGCATCGCATAAAAGCGGACTGCCCACTTGGATAATTGTGAAAAGATATAAAATCCCCTTTTCATGTTTTATTTTTCACTTTTCAAAAAATAAAATGCCTTCATTCAATTCCCAAGAGAGGTGTGCTCGGCCAAAAAGTGATTAGGCCAAGCCGGTCCTAAGGCCTCCCTGGAGTATTACACAAAAGTAAAAGTGTAAAGTGCACTAAAAACTGCAAAGTTCACACTTTGCAGTTTTTAGTGCACTTTATACTTTTGTGCATACCCTCTAGCTTGGTCTAACCACTTTTTGGCAGCTAGCATCAGAGCCAGACTTAAACTCGACCCTGTACACCCCTATTCACAAGATCATCGTGAAATTTTTTAATCTCCTTTTTTAGATTTTAAAATGAAGATTAGCATAATATTTTTATGTATCATTATTTTACTGGTTTCTATAACTTATGGATATAATTTAAAACGAAAACAACCTATTAAATCTACTAGATCTACTAAATCAAGCAAATCTTTGAAAAGTCATGTAACAGTAAAGAAAAACTCGGATAAAGGAAAAAGCTCTATTCATCCTAAACGTGGAAGAAAAATTTCGGCAAGAACTTTTAATCCAACATGCTTCTTCTCTGCCTTACCATGTTT
>JAQGBS010001109.1:0-17159 GCA_034698545.1 Acrobeloides obliquus | reverse complement strand
GTGGGTATTTATGGCAAAAATTGTCCAGAATGGGCCATGAGTGCTATAGCTTGTGTCAAATTTTCTATGGTAACAGTGCCGTTGTATGATACTTTAGGTGCTGACGCAGTGTCTTATGTGGTACAACAGACGGAAATTGAGTAAGTTTTTGTTTTTTATGACGACTTTCTATGAAAAAAACGAATTTTTCTCTAAAATCTCATTTTAGAGTCATAGTCGTCGAAGACGAGACCAAAATTAAAAAACTTCTCGAAGTCGCTTCCAGTATGGCAACTCTTCGACATATTATAGCCATGAAAAACGATGCCATTACTCCTGAATTAGAAACCTTGGCCAAATCTTCCAACATCCAACTTCATCAATTTTACGACCTTGTCGAATATGGGCAAAAATATACGCAAAAAGATATCCCACCAAAACCTGATGACACCTATATAATTTGGTAAAAAATATCCTTAAAATTTGCATTTTTAAACATTTTCAAATTTAGCTATACTAGTGGCACCACTGGTACTCCAAAAGGAGTCATTTTGACACATAGAAATCTTATCGCCAATCTTTCGGCGTTTACTAGACTGTGTATGGATTTTATGCCAGAGATGACAATAGCTGAGAATGTTGTCACTATATCTTATCTACCACTTTCACATATGTTTGAACAGGTAGGGGAAAAATTGTCTATAACAAGGCTATATATCTAATTGTAGGGATCTCACTGGTCAACATTTTTATCTGGTGGTACCATAGGGTATTTTCGCGGTAATATACTAGAATTGACAAATGATATGCAAGCATTGAAGCCGACGATTTTCCCAGTCGTTCCAAGGCTTTTGAATAGATTTTATGATAGCGTACAGGTATAAGATACATTAAGGATATGATAAAGAGGGCTAATAAATAAAATGTAAGCAGGATGACCATTTTGCCTTTTTTTAGCTACTGTTTCCTTTTATTTATAGTGTAAAAAGGGCAAAATGACCCGTCGATAGATATTATTTGTGTAAAAATTTTGTCAGCCAAACATTTCATTAAAGAATATATCGCTTTAATCAATGGCCTAGCCAGATCTCCAGATGGGGCGGACTGTAGTTAAAGGACCAGTCCCTCCGAGAAATGTCCTATATAAGTTTCACTTTTTAGACAAAATTAGAAAAAGCTGGCTACTTCAGCAACACTTTATTCAAGACCGCTTATGACCGAAAACTCGTCGAAATCGGCCAACATATCATCCGGAAAGATAGTTTCTGGGACCGTCTGGTCTTCAAAAAAATCCAAGCCCAATTTGGAGGCCGTGTCCAGTTGCTCATCACAGGTTCTGCTCCAATAAGTACTCATGTTTTGGAACTCTGTCGTGTAACCCTAGGGGCACACGTCATTGAAGGCTATGGTCAAACAGAATGTACAGCCATGGCCACTGTAACATGGCCTGGGGATTATGAGGGAGGACATTGTGGAGGACCAGCGGTGTGTACATTACTAAAATTGGAAGATGTGCCAGAAATGAATTATTTTGCTGTAAGTGAAAATAATCAAAATCTAAAAACTAAAACCGCGGAGTGAAAATGTATTTTTTGGCAAAAATAGTGACGTAGCTAGGATTCAGGTTGGGGGCACTAAGGTCAAAAACCTCATTTTTCTTAAGAAAATTTTCAAAATTTTATTTTTTTTAGAATTTTCATTTTTTCTTAAGAAATTTCGGTTTTGGGGGCACGTGCCCCTTAGCTACGACCCTAAGCAAAAATATTAAAAATAGCATTTTTTCGTTTAAAAAAATCATTTTTGGTTGTAAACATAGCAATTTTTGACGATTTTCGGTGAAAATTTTCATTTTTTCTGGAAAAATATGAAAAAATGGTCAATTTTTCACAAATTACCACCACCCCCAAAAAAAGGTTTTAAAGCCCCAACCCCCTTACCCCCTCAAAACTCATTAGACAATTTTAGTCAGAAGGCAAAGGAGAAATCCTCCTTAAAGGACCCCACCTAACAAAAGGCTACTATAAAGAACCCGAAAAGACTCGAGAACTTTTGGATGATGAAGGATTTTTACATACTGGCGACGTTGGTCAACTATTGCCAAATGGTAGCATAAGAATTATCGATAGAAAGAAGCATATTTTTAAATTAGCTCAAGTATGACTTCAAATAAAAAAGGTAAAAAATCGATTTTTTTTAGGGTGAATATGTAGCTCCAGAAAAAATCGAAAATGTTTACGCTCGTTCTCCATTTGTCCAACAAGTTTATGTGGATGGTGATAGTTTAGAGACATTTTTAATAGCAATAGTGGTGCCAGAGCCTGGGCACATGAAGCAATGGTATAAAGCAAAATTTGGAAAAGATGATGACATTGAGGAAATTTGTGGAATTGATGAGGTAATAAAATTTTCTCTATATCATTCCTGACCCATTTTATGCGAGGAAACGATGCGCATATTCTCGAACACTGAAAATGCTTTTCTGATCTGATTCAGAGAGAAATTCGGTTTCTGAAGCAAAAATTATCATTTTTAGAATTTTCAAAAACCCAATTTTTTTCTGAATCAGTCCTAGGAAAGTTTTTTCAGGGTTTGGGAATGCGCGCAATCGATTCTCTGCACAAACATACCCCTGAAAACATAAAATTACTTATAAGAAAAATAAATTTACGGGTCCCAAAAAATGACAAAAATCCACTTTTTTACCCACTCTGTACAAACTATGCCCCCTAAAAATGGATCCTGGTGCACGAGAAAAATACTGCCTTGCTTCCCAACTTGATTTTTTTTCAATTTTATTTTAAAATTGTCTATAAATTTATTTTTATGCTAATTTTAGGCCAAAGAAATGGTTTTAAAAGAATTACAAAAATTAGGAAAAGAAAGTAAACTCAACAGCATAGAACAGGTATTTTTACGCAAAAATTGCAAAAATAAATTTTTTAAGGTCAAAGCAATTTATTTGGAACCAAAGCCATTTACAATTGAAAATGGAATGCTGACACCAACTTTGAAAACAAAAAGACCTCAAATTCGAGAAAAATATTTTCCTATTATGAAAGAAATTTATGCAAATATCAAATAATATCTATTATGTACTATTACAGGGTGCCCCAAAAAAGGAGAACTTTTGTGAATTTGGCTATTTTTTCAAGTTTTTTAATTTTCACCAAAATAATCCTAGTGGGGTTATCTATGCAAGGAATAGATTGTGCGCATCCCAGAGTCTTGAAAACGCTTCTCTGACCTTGTTTCAGGGAAGAGGTGTGTGAATTGATCGAAAATAGGCTAACACAGGTCAGGGTGAATTATCAAGGCTCAGCAATGATCGATTCCTCGCATAGAAAACTCCCCGTAGGGTTTTTTAGTGAAAATTAAAAAACTTTAAAAAATTGCGCCAAAATCGCAGAAGTGCCCTTTGGGGCATCCTGTAATAAAATAAAATTTAAATATGTTGAAGCTACATCGGCTCTTATACAATTGAACGTGATTCAAAATCAAGAAATTTTATTTTTCGAAATTTTCTCAAAAATGACCCTATTAGAGCATATCAGTTTCAAGCAGCAAAAAGTCTGTGCCAAAATTGTTTTTCGTTCATTTTTGATACTCGAGAGTTTTCGGATATGGGGCATACGAATCCGATGGAATTTTTAAGTTTTGGCTTCAGAGGATGCCTCTATATGGGAGGCCCCCTCCCATGTAGAGATGTTATTTTCTTGAGGTATATACCCTGCTTCCAAATGTATGTAGTTATTACAAGATAAAATGTTTTTGATAGTTTTACGTTTATTTTGTAGTTCTAATATCAGGGAATAAAACTACGTTTGGGTTTGGCCTGAAACTAATCTTATCATTTTTTAAACCTTTTTTAAGTTTGAAAAACACGTGTTTTTCGTAAGAAAAAAATGTGCCCTTTTCTCGTTATTGGCACAGACTTTTTGCCTTTTTTCTACGGGTTGAAACAGATTTGTAGGGGTAATTTTATGCAGGAAACGCGTTGGCGATGGTCCTGTTCCTAATTTGAATCGTATGGATCCGTACTGATCCGTGACGGATCCGTACGGATGACAGTGATCAGTACGGATCCGTACGGTTCAAATTAGGGACAGGGCCGATGTTATTTTTGCGTAAAAAAGCTTTCATTTTTTAGAAAATCGAATTTTTGCATATTAGCTTTTTCGAAATTTTTTTCTTCACTTTCATTGTCTTCAATGATTCTATATATATTCAATTTTCTAAAAAATGGATGCATTTTTACGCAAAAATAACATCGCCAACATGTTTCTCGCATAAAATTACCCCTAATAGGGTCATTTTTGAGAAAATTTCGAAAAATAAAATTTTTCGATTTTAGACTACGTTTAATGGGGTATAAGAGCCGAAGTAGCTTTAACATGTTTTGTGTTTTAATAAAAAAAATTCTGAAAAGCTATTTATTTATTAAAATATATTTTTGTACTAAAAATTATTTCTGAAAAATCTTTTACAAATACATATACAGTTGAAAAAATTTCTGATCAAACAGATTTCAAAAAAATTGACTTTTTTATGAAATGAGCAGAAATTTTTTTACACATACGAGATTTTCATAATCAAAAATATGGTAGATTCAACAAAATTTTATGAGCACAAAAATTATTCGCATTTCTCAGAATCGGCATGTGCACGGAGATTCAAGTTGACAAAGTTCATGTCATATTCGCCACTGTTGATTTTGTCGGCTGGGATCTCGAAGTCCGAGGTGCGGTGGCAGGTCTGAAAAGGCTAGAAATTTTGGAAAATGCAAGAGACAGTTTTGAAAATTGGGAATTTACAAGATTTTAATTTTTGCCTAATCTTCTGTTATCCATAATCTTTTGAGATCCAGGATTTTTTCATGAAGGGGAAGAGTACAAGATTCCGAGTTGTGTGCATTTTTGGGTCAAAAACATAACGGTCCTTTGGATTTTTTAAACTTTTTTTAGCCCTTGGAGGATAAGTTACCCCATGTACTCCCCTGCCTATAGCACTGTTTGAGCTCTTAAATAAGAGGTTGGAGAAAATTGATTGGGGCAAAATTCGCCTCGTTTTAAAATCATAAAATTGCATTAAAAACACACTGCGCGATCTTTCACATCACAATTATGAGTAATACGGAGGTATGGCCTGATAGTGCCAACTTCATCCTCAGAGCCAGAAATCGAGAAGAAACCATCCTTATCAGTGTGAGTCTCTCCCAAAGAGTCATCGGGGTCAACTAAAAATTTTTTCACAAATTAAACAGAATCTCTCAATTTTGTTTCTTACGAGTGTCATGCTCACGGAGCTCAACACGGATATTTCTCATACTCCTCTTGTCACAAATAACTTGTCCTCTAACTTTTACGGACTGTTCTTTGGCATAAGTTAAGACGATGGTGGAAACAATAAGAAGGCATAACAAGCAACGCATTTTGAATATTTTGAGGTAAATTTCTAAAAATTGTAAAAGTTTATTTCAAATAGAATTGTGTAAAATAGTTAAAAATATGAGAAATTTTTTGAAAAATAGATTTTAACAATATTTATGATAAATAAAATTTTTGAGGTTATCTTAAAAAAATTTATAGTATTAGGTTGATAGAAAATACGCTCTGCGTATAAAATTTTTATAGAGCTCCAGAAATCCGTTTCCTTTACCCCTGCAACGGATAAAAACTCAAAATTAGTTCAAAAAGTCGGAATTTTTTTATTCACTAGTTTTTCGACTTCAGGTACTCAAATCTGAAGATTTTTTCTTGTTTTTGAACACTGTATGTTATTCATCTTTTTAACCACTGTAAGTTTACCCACCCCCACAAAAATGCAAAAAAACGAATGCAACGGAAGTCATAATAAAATCCATTTCCGCCCATAAACCAAAAAAAGTCCGCATTGTTTATTGAAGCGATTATTCAAAATTATCAGATTAATCTCTTAATAAACAACTTTTAATTGATGCAAGTTATAGTTTTTTGCAGAAAAACCCAAGTGCAAGTTTTCGTTGTAATAAATAATTTTCAAAATTCGCCAGCTTCACACGCAATTATCTCAAAAATGTCAGCAATTGGGTATCGATAAGTACATGTAAGCGCGTTGTAACCGGTTACAACACCATTGTAAGCTCATGTAAGCAGCATTGTTACAACGATTTGAAACGGTTACAACGAAATTTTCGTTGTACTCACATGTGTGACGATTTGCTATTGAAAAATAAACTTTCTGCTAATGAAAAAAAGTTTGGACGGACATTTATATTATTAACTTCATACACATGAATGAACTTTTGATGTCCAAAAGTTTGAAAAATGCGTAATAGAGTTAGTGTTGTTGGAAGTGGTAAGACAAGCTTGATGTGTCCTTTTTTATAATAAATAAATGTTATTTTATGGAATAGAAAACGTAAAAGTTCGACTTCATCGTATTCGGTAAGCCTCAGCGCTTACAGTAAGGATTATGCCCGAAAATTTCGTTGTAACCGTTTCAAATCGTTGTAACAATGCTGCTTACATGAGCATACATGGCGCTTACATGATGCTTACATGGCTGTTTACATGACGTTGTAACCGATCACAACGCGCTTACATGTGCTTACCGAGGCCCATTATGAAGTTACCGTAAAATGCTCGATTTTTTATAAACTTTCTGAATATCAACAAAACATGGCAACTTTTTTCCGACCGGACTGTTTTTTTAAAGGTGGGACGCCATCAATTAAAATTTTGAATTCTCGCGAGAGCAGGACTTTGTTTCAACACTTTTGACGGAAAATTCTATTTTCGCATCGATTTTTTAATTTTCATAAAATGATCATTGTAACAATTTTTTATAATTCTGTAAGACGAATAAAATAGCACCAAATTTATTGATGTTGAACAATGTTTTGGGTTATTGAAACGAAAACATGAATCTAGTTTTCGTTTCAATAACCCAAAACAGTTTTTAAATTGGATAATTTTGGTATCGTTTTATTTTTCTCACAGAGAAAAAATTGCTACAATGTTCATTTTATGAAAATTTAAAAAATCAATGCAAAAATAGAATTTCCATCAAAAGTTTTTGTATTGAAAAGAAATCATGCTCTGGCGGGAATTCAAATTTTTAATTGATGAAAGTGGTGTAATTAAAGGGGAGTGTAAAATTTGAAAAAATGAGGAAAATTTAAAAATCGTGGAAAATTTGATAAATAAGGAAATTTAAAAAACAGGGAATTGCTATTGAAAAATCGTCTCAAAAATATTAATCTTTGAAACAAAATTAATTTATTTTTAAACATTTTTTATCATTTTTTCCTAAAAAATTCCAAATTTCTTTTGAAAATTTATTGGATAAAAGTACCCCCTCAAGTCAACTCATCTTATACCTCCTAACTGATGAGTTGCAAACCTCAGTGACGCTAGGATTAAATTTCGAGGGGACAAAATCCAAAGAAAAAGTTGCCAAAAATTTTTTTTCGATTTTTATAAAAGCAAAAATTTGTCAAAAAATGGCCAAAAAAGTCGAAATTCTACAAAATTGCAACCTTTGTTAAAATTTTTGGCAAATTTGGGACATTTTTGATTAAAAATGGTAAATTTTGGTCATTTTTGGTGTAAAAATGGGCATTTTTGGCGGAAAATCATAATGGGAGACTATTAGATTTTTGAAAAAAATTTTCAAAAATTTTTGTCAAAAACATTGGGGGATCACGAGAGAAAAGTTTTTTCATTTTTCGTATTTGGGGCGATACCCTGGCCTTCTAGCGTCACATATGGTTGTAAATGAGTGCTAGCTTTAATGATCCTTTTGGACTCTGAAAAAAACAAAAGCACAAAAATTCTATCAGCGTTAATATTTGTAAAAAAAGAACATAAACAAAAGAGAAGATCACATCTCTCTTCAAAGCATTTGTTTATACGAATGTTGAGCAATGTTTGTAAGTTTACACTTTTATGTGCGAATTTCTCGAAGCATCGCTTTCTTATATTTTTGTTTCATCCACATGATTCATGCGACAGTTGTCGTTGATGATAGCTAAAAGACTAAAACATCCACCCACTTTCTCTTCTTGATGTTATCTCGTGCTTCCATCACTTTTGTTTTGGCGCCAACTGTTCAGCTGGCTTTCAAGACTTCGGGGATCAGTCTGCCAACAATTGTTATTGTTTTATTTAGAATAAGGAACATATCTTAAAAAGTTAAGAAGTCAAGAATTGACATGAGATTTTTGCTCAGCAAATGAAAATCAATGAATAGAAAAAATAGAATAAAAGTGCATTAATGACTTATAAGTGTTCAATGGTTGAGAAAATTGGAGAATTTTAAGCAAAGTTTGATCATCGGAAAAAGTTCACAAATCATGTTTAGATCAGAATAATAATGAGAAAATTTTTATTAAAGGAAATGAAAGAGAGAATCCTACTACATTAAACGTGTAAAGTCTGTATGTGAGCACGGACGATCTCGGATACGTTAGATTTGACGCTGACAAAAGTTGTTGGAGATGATAAGAGAAGTGATTGACGTCAAAATCATCGAAATATAGACATAAAATTTTTCTTTTTTTGCCCTTGGGGGAAAAGGCGAAAAATTCGAATTTTCAAAAAGTTCTCCAAACCGACTGATTTTTTGTACTCGGGGGGGGGGGGGGTTTCGGGTATGGGGAACACGAATTTGAAGAAATTTTTGAATTTTGACCGCAGAAAATGGTCGAATCAACAATTTTTTTAAATTTGTTAAATTTATACATGTGTAAAACTTTCAAAAAATAAAAAAATTGTTACATTTTTAACTGAGAGCATCGCTCGGTAGTACCGTTTGGAGTCACAACCCTTGAGAGCAGAGCGTTCGCTCACTGTACTAATTTATTATATCTAATCCACTTTTACAGGAATAACGAGAATCTCTCCCTATCTTCAAATGAAACAAGGCCTGAATCAAGTGATTGCCGTCAAAATTTGATCGTTTTTGATGAAAATGGAAAGTGGAAATCGAATCAGATGACCAAATATTTGGTAGAGAATCGTTAGCTGACAAGAGACCGGCAAGTTGAGTCCGTGGAATTTTCACAAAAGTCATATATCAAAAAATTCCTCATAATTTTCTAAGACTTTTTTGTTCTAGCATTTTTCCTTAATAGACATCTAAATGGTATTTTCAAAGGGTCGACGGTGTAAAATATTAAAGGAGGCGTAACATTTATGGCCTATTCTTAAAAAATCGAAAAACATTTTTTCCGATTTTCTTCTAAAAACCGACTTTTTAGGGTAATTTCTAGGCGAAAAATCGATTGCGCGCATTTTCGAAGCGTGAAAAATTAAGTTTGACCCTGAAAATCAGAGTTTTCGAGAATACGCCATAAATGTCACGCCCCATCGGTTCAGAAAAATTTTTTGCGTCGAAATGCAGTTCTACCCTGATTTTCAGGGTCAAACTTAATTTTTCATGCTCCTAAAATGCGCGCAATCGATTTTTCACCTAGAAATTACCCTAAAAAGTCGATTTTTAGAAGAAAATCGAAAAATTTTTTCGATTTTTTGAGATTAGGCAATAAATGTTACGCTCCCTTTAATATTTTACACCGTCAACCCTTTGAAAATACCATTCAGATGTCTATTAAGAAAAAATGCTAGAACAAAAAAGTCTTAGAAAATTATGAGGAATTTTTTGGTATATGACTTTTCTGAAAATTCCACGGACTCAACTTGCCGGTCCCTTGTTGGATGCTTGAGGCTATGCTCGTTTGAGGATTTTACTTGTATTGTTAGGATTAAAAGGATCGGTGATGTCTTGTAGCTAGCTGTCGTATTCTTTTATCTATCTTATGTTTATATCTCACTTATGTTTATGTTTCGATTCAAAAATAATAAAATGTTTATAAACATACGCTTTCACACAAAACGTTTAGTTTTTATAGTTAAATTCATTTTTCTTAAAACCCTCATCCTAATTAACCCCACAAAGGTTACAATTATACGAAAATCTGGATTACGCTCAAAAAGATTGAATGGGTCGTATTTAGCATATACTCTTGTCTAATATTTGCTGGAAAAAAACTTTGTCAACAAGGATTTTTGAAGCTCTAGATATAGGGGTTACTGTGTTTCGGTTCATTTAGGACACCCTGTAGCTTCGAATTAGCTTCCTTGTTGACAATTAGCTTTGACAAATTATGGTTTTAGTTGGTAAAATATTCTCCTCTTGTGTATTTAAAATCCCTCAGCTTCATGCATAATTAGGTTTTTTTGCTTATTTCATTTAAAATTTACAATTCATCTTGACTGATTGTAGTATGATAAAAACAATTATATATGTGTTATCTAGAACAATTTAGTTTTTCTAATAAACATCAGTATAGTGAAATCCATGTGGAATTGGCATATTAGTTCCACATTTAGCACTATATTCAACGTCACTCTTTTATATTAAGAACTACATTTCCGGGTCTAAATATCTGCTGGAACTACCAGCACTACTTTTAGTAATTTAAATATAAAAAATTCTGTAAATTCTGATAACCTTAAGGTGCACATCAATTACCATAAACATTTCAAAAATACTAACTTTTAAAATAGATTTACTTCTTATAAAGATTCTAGCCTGATAAAATAGATGCAAGAAAATATTTTTACAAACAAGAAAAAAAGTCATTTCACATGGTGCAGCAGCACACGTGTACAAACAACCCTACCGGAAAATGTTGACTTTCTGCTAACGGCAAAACATAAGGCAGAACAAAGGTGATTTTTTGATTTAAAAAAATCACCTTTAAGCTTTTTTGGTGCTGATAGACGCAAAAAATTTTTACGCTGAAAAACACTTCCTTAAACTGAAAATGTTCAGAAAATTTTGTTGACATGATTGAATTAAGAGAAAAACCAGCGCCAAATGCAAAATTTTTTTACAAAATGATTGTTTAGTATTTGAAAATGCTACGATTGTTCGTTTTATGGTTTATTTGATGTGGAAAAAATCCCCCCCCCATCAAATTTGGGACTCTTTTGTTGAAATGGAAATTTTTTAGGAATCCTTTTGTGAAAGTTAAAACCAACGCTGCGCACGAAAATTTTTTGAAAAATTCATGTTTTTAAGTTGAAAATGCTCAGAAAATAGGAATTTTTGTGTAAAAATAGCAGATTTTCGTCATTTTTGTTGAAAAAAAGAAAAATTTGGCATTTTTGGTGAAAAATCATAATGCGAGCCATCAGTGATGTAATTATGGGGAGAGGAACCAGGGGAACCCTCCTCGGGTGCCGGAAAATTGCAGAAAAGAAAATTGTCCGAATGGGAAAGTTGTTCGAATATTTTCCTATTTGGGCAATTTTCCCATTCGGAGAATTCACCCATTTGTGCATAGCTGAACTAAGGGTGCCAAAATTTGGATCTCAGCGAGCGAGATCCCGGCATTTGCGTAGGAGATCATTCCCAGGGTTGCCACATTGCCATAAACTTGGACCCTGTGCCATATTGCCATACTTTTCATCGTTTTGTCATAAATTTTATTGTAAATTATATTTTGATTATAAAAATTATTTTGTTATAAAAATTCTACTAAACAATATTTTTCAATACCATAAATTTGGGACTCATCTGCTATAATTAGCAAAAAGTCTTGTGGCAACCCTGGTCGTTCCATAAGACAAAAATTTCAAAGTTGTGACCATTTAAAAAAATTTTTTCATCAAAAATGACTATTTTAGGCTAAAAATAGATATTTTTGACAAAAATGAGATTTTTTTGCGAAAAGTCGCCATTTTTAATCATTTTACATAAAAAATCCCCCCTCCCCCCCATCTACGTGGGGGTCTATTTTTGGCCCATGTTGCAAGGAGGGTTTGCCAATTGGCGGCTCTGATTCAGCATTACATTCGGGCAATTTTCTTTTTGTACAATTTTCCGGCACCCACCTGCCTCCAAGAAAATGTTAAATTTCCGATTCACTTATTGTCCGATTCAATTATTACTTTATTGTTTTTAAAGTAGAATCAGACTTCAATTTGAATTTATTCGGAGGTTGGCATCAAAACAATTCAAGAAGAAGAGGTGTGGCTTTACGGCTGTAAATTCTCACCTTTTCAACACTAGTTACACGAATAAAAGGCTTAAACTAATCTAGTTTAAGCCATTCGGTTGAACCAACGCGATGAAGTGCTGTGCGGGTAGCAAGCTTACTGTATTTATTTTGTTCTTGAGCATTGCTACACTTTTTGGAACAGAACCAGGGAAACAAAATGTTTTGAATCCAGCAAATGATCAAATGTGCGAAATCGCCAGCTTAGAGATGCTGAGTTATAGCAGATGTGATCTTATGGTAAGTTTATGTACTTCTTATGATCTTGTAGTTAGCAAAAGCGGTGTAAGATGTGAAGAATAGTTCCAAAAATAATACAATTTAAGAGACACTTTTTTGAGCGTTCAAAGGTTGTCTTAAATGGTTCAGTGGGCTCCAAGTTGAATTTATTTAGTGAGATTAATGCATGGGAAGTTTTTAAAAGTCATTTCGAGTCAATCCGAGGGCACCTAAAAATTCAAAACCTTGTCCGAAGCTCAAAAACCCGATTTTACGTTGATTTTTTGAATTTTTTAGCCTGTTTAAAATACCCTAAATAATTTATTACCACCAAAATTTGTATCTGGCCGATGTATTTCATTATAGAAAACATTTCTAGCGTGGTTTCGAAAAAATCCGAGAAACGATTTTTTAGCAATTTTTACACGGACGGCAAAGTTTAAAAAAAATTTTCGAAGTTTCTCGGATTTTTTCGAAACCACGCTAGAAATGTTCTCCGTGTTGAAATACATTGGCCAGAAAGAAAATTTGGCCAAAAAAATTATCTAGGGTGTTTTAGACAGGCTAAAAAATTCAGAAAATCAACGTAAAATCGGGTTTTTGAGCTTCGGACAAGGTTTTGAATTTTTAGGCGCCCTCGGATTGACTCGAAATGACTTTTAAAAACCTTCCCATGCGTTAATCTCACTAAATAAATTCAACTTGGAGCCCACTCGAACCGTTTAACACTTGTCGCCTGAACTATGACTTTTCAAGAAAGTGTCTCTTAATATTCATGATTTTTTATTTCTTAATTTTCCTTAAGGGTGCGGGTGAGGAACGACCTCCTCAAATTGAATGAAGTTTGAGGGAGATTTATTCACAAGTGATTATCTTGTAATTTATTATTTAACAAATTCATATATTTATTTATCCAAAAATAGAATATTTTAATCAAATTTAAAGGATATCCTACAAAACTCGCGAGGTTTCATAAAATGTAGATCTAATACAACTTCCAGGTTATCTTATTTGGTAAATAAACACGGAAATCGCTTTCATAATTTTGTTACTAATATTTTTTGAATAAAAATTTATCATCTAGGGAAATATATTCTCACTTGGACTCATTAATAACTTTTTTTTATCTTTCATACGCAATTGCTAACAACAAAGTCAAAATTATTATTTAAAAAAATTATTCCAAACCTGAAAATGTAGTCAGGAATTGGGCAATTAGAAATAAAGCTTTAAAAGTACAGGGTGATCGTATATAAGGGCGGTGGATTTTAAAGCTTTTGGGACAACTCAAAAAACGCCTCAAAAATTCAGTCGACTCATCTGAATCTTCTGAGTTTTCTGATTCCATTTTTTCTCTTCTGAATTTTTGCAGTTGAGTCGGCTGGATTTTGAGGCGTTTTTTGAAGGGATCCCAACAAATTTTAATCCCGACGCCCCATTGAAAATTAGCGCTTGCATCTGCAAAATTATGCCAAAATATTCATTTTTATTAAGAAAATTTCGGTTTTTTGAGAGGGGCCATAGCCTCCTGCCCCGCCCCCAGACATACATGTACAGTAGGGGTGGTGAACAGGCTCAAGGAGGATAGATGGATGAATGATCAACGAAAGGAGACAACCAAAAAATTGATTTTTTACATTTTTTGATATTTTTAATGAAAATGTGTTTAAAATTTTCCAAAATTGCTTACAAAGTCATTTTTTAACAAATAAAAAATTTTAAATTATAAAGGTCCCCCTTATGATTTTTAGAAATTTTTGAATTTTCGGGCAGGATGGATGGACGAATGGCCAAAAAATTTTCGATAGATGAGTAGTGGAGGGGAACTGTTCCCCCTCAAACATGTATGCGACGCCCTTATATAGGGATTTTCAAGCGAGAAATCGATTGCGCATATTATCGAACCTTGGGATATTTCTAAAAATTAAGGTGAAAATTGAAATTTAGTGATCGGCTCCTCATGTCGAAAAACCCCAGAGTGCGAAAAGTTAGCCAATTTGGAGCACTTTTTGAAAAATTGAATTTTTGACCCCTGTAGGGGGATTACCCCTATGTAAGGAGTACCCCTGAGGTCAAAATTGGAAATTAGCGCTTGCATCGTGCTTCCATGTTGAAAAAACCTCTAAGTGCAAAAAATCAGCTCCAGAAACGCTAAAATAGATACGGTGCCCCTTTGCAAGAACCCTTAAAAAATTGGAATTTTTGAATTTTTTTAGGGGGAACCCTAATTTTTTTGTTTTCTGCACACCTAACTACTAACTTTTAAAAAAGACTGCAAGTCAATCCGATTTACCTTTCCTGGGATCTCGTGGTTCAGTACAAACGGACACAGAATTCGGTTTTTTATATTTATGGTGTTTAAATTTTTTAGGGCCGAGTCAAAACATTGGAGCTCCTCTTAGAAGCACTTCTCGAACAATTATGTAAGAAATTCTTTATTTTTTCGCATCGACTAAATTTTTAGCAACTGAGCTCCCTATTTATACCCCTAAACGCGATACATCATCAATTGAAAAAAAGAAAAATGAATTCATAAGATTTGGCAAAAGGAAGAATGAATTTATACGATTTGGAAAGCGAAAAAATGAATTTACACGGTTTGAATAAAAAATTAATTTAATAAAATTGTTTTTTAGATTTGGGATATCAACGGGACAAAACGTAGATCAAGACGATCAACATAATGAGGGTAAAATTTTATATTAGAATTTATTTGATAATAATCATCATACGTATACAACCCCCAATTTTTTATCCAAACAAGCTATATTAAAAATTTTGAATCTGACACGTAAACTAACCACGCAGTTGATAAAGAAGGCGCCCGTCCGATCTACAGGTTAAACAATGTTGAGATGGCCAGCTTCGATCCCGATAGGGTAACGCTTTTGATTTTCAAGAAAATAGTGTTATATAAAAATGCTTCGAGGCTAAATATATTTTTGCCTATCGTTAGTTTTTTGAAAATCAAAAGTTTGATCCAAGCGTTGTCGAACCTGGCTATCTCAATGGTGCTTATCTTGCCAGATCGGACGGTCGACTTCCTTATCCAATACACTATGATGCATCAAAAATTTTCTCTCTGGCATTGAAGTGGACTATTATAAGTAGGGACCGTCAGGGGTATTGGAGGGGGTGTCCACGTGCACGAAGTAAAAAAATCGTCCACCTATCAATTCTGAGTTATGACAAGGGAATTATAGATTGATATCTGGAAAATTAAAATCCATAATACTTTTTTCCCGAGTAGACATTTTTTGATGGGGTTTTACCCCCTGAAGTACCATACCTCAAATAGAAAACCATACCCCAAAAACCCAGTGTTTTAAAAAAAAAGACAAATTCTCTATCTGTTGACTTTTTCGATGCGGTTTTTTGTGCTTATTGGTGAGAAGATGAGTAGAGTTAATTGTTTTAATCGTTATTTTGGTTGTTCTTGAATTGTATGATTGTTTTTGAGTTGTACTTTTTAAAGTTATTGAATTTTTTCGAAAAATTGTCAAAGTGACGGATTACCTTAAAACGTGTATATATCGGACAAGTTAAAAGTGGTATTTTTTGGTCATTCGAGGATTAAAGGAGTACCATTAGACCTTCCAAATGGCATACCGTATTCTCTCTAATAGAAGCACCGGTGCTTCTATTTTTCAATCCCTCCGTCAGGGGGTGCTTCAAATAGAGGGGGTGCTTCTAAAAACACTATTCAAACAATAGTTCCACAACAGAAACTTTAAACTTTTATTTACTCCCACTAGGGAAGCATCAAAATAAACAGGTATATTCCTCTTCGAAGGCGTAGGACCTTGATCGGTTTCAGAGTCGCTCGACATTTTTGAAACTAACAAAATGAGCAAAAAGTAGATCATTGAAAAAAACATTCTCCTTATACAGATTTTTTTGTTAAGACAGAATTTATGCGGGGGGGGGGTGCTTCAATTAGATGGGGTGCTTCAATTAGAGGGGTGCTTCTATTAGAGAGAATACGGTATATAATTTGAACTAAAAAATCACCGCCTATCACCGCCAAGGCATTTAGTGCTCAAATGAGGTACAGTTGTGGGAAATAAAATCTGACCAAACTTTAAAATGCCACATCTCTGTCATTTTAAATCCGTTTGGGCTAAGCGATAGCTCAATGAATTCCTGAGATCACGGCGAACATCTTTGTAAAACATCAATTTTCATGAGAAAATTTCTGTGATGGAGAAAATTCTTATGAAAATATTGGTTCGATTTTTGAGCCATTTTTATACGTGGGAGTAGAAATGTGATCGAAAAAAAAATTTTTCTCGGATTTTTTCGAAACCATACTAGAAATGTTCTTCATATTGAAATACATCTGTCAGAAAGAAATTTTGGCCGAAAAAAGTATCTTGGGTGTTTAGAGAGGTTAGAAAATTCAAAAAATACACGTAAAATCGATGGTATTGAGCTTCGGACAAGGTTTTGAATTTTTTGGAACGCGAGTTTTGAATCAAAATGACTTTAAAAAACTTTCCCATGCATCAATCTCACTTTATAAATTCAATTTTGAGCGCGCTCGAACTGTTTAAGGCAACCTTTGAACACTCAAGAAAGTGTCTCTTAATTATGATATTTTTAACATAATTCAATCAAATTACCAATATATTCATAAGGATTTTCTCCATCATAGAAATTTTTTCATGAAAATTAATGTTTTACAAAGATGTTCGCCGTGATATCAGGAATTCATTGAGCTATCGCTTACCCCAAACGGATTTAAAATGATGGCGATATGGTAAAATTCGAATTTTAGTTCATTTTCGCTTCAATATACCCACCCCGTCCCTGAATCAGGGCCAGGAAAGCGTTTTTACGCGTTGAGGATGCGCGCAATCGATTCCTCGCAAAAAATTACCTATATGCATGCCCAATCACGCAGTTTTGAGACGTTTTT